>JANJGK010000050.1:5929724-6109724 GCA_039081455.1 Macrobrachium rosenbergii
AAACAATTACATGATGTCGTTAAAGCATTTTGGGTGCGAGATACAAAAGTTCTAAAAGCAGGGAAGTGACGTCATTAAAGCATTTTGGGTGCGAGATACAATGGAGAAGCTTCTAGAAGGAAAATGACGTCATCCCAGCAAAACGTTTTGAACACAATCTTACAAAACATGATGTAACTGATCAGGACACGTATTCTTTCTCTCAAAGTGGCGTACGTGACTCGAACAATGCATGTAACAACATGAAATCTCTCGTCTTGAGCCCATATGGGACGAATCGGCATTTGTTATCCCAACCTGTCATCATGACCCAAAACAAAGCGCTCTCTCTTATCTCAACTGATGACAATTGAAATGAAACAAGTCCTTCCTGGACACACATGTGTTCATATATTACGCTTTTCCCAAGAAAGATATTATTCATTCTAAACTACGTTACTATTAAAACTGTATTAACAGTTCTAGATTACGCTATTAAGTTATTTAATCATTAGTTCTTTTGAGATCTGATGCCAAACTAAATATGACACTTCAACAATCATTATCATTACACATAACACATGTAAAAAAGTAAATATGTCAAAATTATAGTAGGATATACGTATTACAAGGCAACATCGTGAAAAAAAATATATATAAATATATATATATATATATATATATATATATATATATATATATATATATATATATATATATATATATCTGACGGAAATTGTCATGACTGTAACCCAGAAAACATTTAAGAGTTCAATATTTTCATATTTAGTCTAAAGACGGCCTCCCCATCGATCCAGCATCCTATAGAGCAAGGCATCCCTTCAGATTCCCCAATATTTCTGCTTCAAGATGAAGTGGCTGGGGGAGGGGGAGGGAGAAGGGAGTGGGGGCTTTAATAAAATCCAATATGGAAGGCGGTGGACATGCTGTCAGCAGTTTCAGATGAGGGGTCGGGCTTTATTGCTGACAGCAACGAGGCACCCAGGAGGAGCTCCGTCTGTTTTAGCAGCCTCCAAGTGCACGAAAACTCCACAATATTTTGGGAGACAACAGTCATGAATTGCCCGAGGAAGCAAGTTTTCTGGGGGGCTGGGGGAGGGTGGGTCCTGGAAAAGGAGGAGTAGTTCCTGGAAAAAGAGGGGTTGGCCCTGGGAAATGAAGGGTTGGTCCTGGAAAAGGAGAGGTGAGTCCTGGAAAAGAAGGGGTTGGTCTTGGAAAAATAGGGATGGGTCCTGGAAAAGAAGGGGTTGGTCCAGGAGGAGGAGGGGTTGGTCTGGAATAGAAGGGGTGGGTCCTGGAAAAGAAGGGGTTGGTCATGGAAGTGAGAGGTGTGTCCTGGAAAAGGAGGTATGGATCCTGGAAAAGGAAGATGGGTCCCTGGAAAAAGAGCGATGGGCTCTGGAAAATGAAGGGTTGGTCCTGGAAAAGGAGAGATAGGTCCTGGAAAAGAAGGGATGGGTCCTGGAAAAATAATATGGGTCCTAGAAAAGGAAGGATGGGTCCTGGAAATGAGGGTTTATCTTGGAAAAGAAGAGGTGGGTCCTGGAAAAGATGGACTGACAGCTTATACAAACTTACATAGACTCAGAGTACTGTACTTCCACACCACAGTAAAACATACCATAAACTTGTCTAGAACTTACTGCACACACATATCACCATCATGTTGAATACATGCCGTCGACTCAGTGGAAGTCCTAACCAGTGCTTCATACTATCATGCAGCACATGCTACTTGCGGTTGCTGACTGAAATTTTTAACATTAGCTACAATGACCACTGGGTCTAGGGTCTGTCTGCGGAGTCAAGCAAAAGTGGACCTTTAGAAAACAGTGACCATTATGAGTGACGGCCATTGGCCACGGATCCTTCCTTTCTTCCCTTTATCTCAGTGACAACAAACTTAAAGTAATTTGAAATAAGTTTTTTACACCTAATAGCTCCCTTCCAAAGTGCCTCCATGTGTGTAGACTTATTTATATTTCGTGTATTATCTGAAAGCTGCTCTACAGTACTTCCGAATCTCCTCCTCCACGACCACCTCCTGTTTCCCCGTTTTCTTCATTCCTTCCTTGGCTTCCTTCCTGATTCTCCTAAAGCCTCCTCGTGGTGGCCCTCAATGGCCCCGGAAGGCCCATAACATCTTCTTCCGCTATTTTGTCTCCGGAGGAAAGCCACCGAGGATTTCGTGGGCTCTGTCCCAGAGGAAGTGAATGAGCAATAGCTGCTTTCCGACATATCGCATTTAAGTTCCTGTAGCAGTACGCCCACTGATTTGTTCTTTGTTTATGATCTAATGTGTTCCCCAGTGCTTGTATTTTTAGCCTCAAATTTCAATAACTCTTAATTAATTCAGTTCGGTTTTTTATGCCGACTTGGAAGGGTCCTCAGAGTGCAGGAGTGCGTCTCTATTGATGTTTGTTCTTCTTCGCCGTCCAAGGCTCCAGGATTCATGGATCCTGGAATCCCAGCTTCCAGTTTGTATGCAAATACTCATGCAAATACTTAAGAGCGTCTGCAGTCGTGTTTGCTTTGAAACAGCGGGCAGGGAGGAATGTAAACATCTTCACACGCACACATAAACATAAACACGTGAGTTAGATGTTTATCTTTTTCAGAAAGGGGAAAAACGCCTCGTGTCGACTGGAATATTGTCTCGGAGGTTGATCTGACGGAATGACGTATCTTTTGTGTGTAACGGTATGCAAACAAGCGAAGGTTCCATGGAATAAGCTTAGTTCTAAGAATATAGTCTGGGCATAAGGGTCATAATGCTTTGATGTAAGTTCTAAGCCCTTAGAGTAAGGCAAAGGGTGTGGCTCATACCCATTTCCTCTTAATAATCGAGGTGGGGATTGATTGGGGGGCGGCGAATTAGGGATGTCTGTAAAACTTGCAACAGACCTGAAGGGGTCAGATGTGAGCGGTGATTTCGTCAGTGGGAGTTTAGCCAGAGGAATTTGCTGTATCTGTTCGAGGTCAGGAAGGTCTGACGTCATCGTGTGTCCTTCGTCTTCTGCTTCGTCACAGACAAACCTTGTCTTGACGACCTGTTCATGGACTGCACAACAAAATGCTGCACTAATTCAGGCCTTGTGCCTGACCGTCCGCACTTTTTCTGTCCGCACTTTATTCTGTCCACACTTTATTCTGTCCACACTACTTTATTCTGTCCACACTTTATTCTGTCCACACTTTATTCTGTCTGCACTTTATTCTGTCCACACTTTATTCTGTCCGCACTTTATTCTGTCTGCACTTTATTCTGTCCGCATTTTATTCTGTCTGCACTTTATTCTGTCCGCACTTTATTCTGTCTGCACTTTATTCTGTCCACACTTTATTCTGTCTGCACTTTATTCTGTCCGCACTTTATTCTGTCTGCACTTTATTCTGTCCACACTTTATTCTGTCCACACTTTATTCTGTCTGCACTTTATTCTGTCCACACTTTATTCTGTCTGCACTTTATTCTGTCTGCACTTTATTCTGTCCGCACTTTATTCTGTCTGCACTTTATTCTGTCCACACTTTATTCTGTCCGCACTTTATTCTGTCTGCACTTTATTCTGTCCGCACTTTATTCTGTCTGCACTTTATTCTGTCCGCACTTTATTCTGTCTGCACTTTATTCTGTCCGCACTTTATTCTGTCTGCACTTTATTCTGTCCACACTTTATTCTGTCCGCACTTTATTATGTCTGCACTTTATTCTGTCCACACTTTATTCTGTCCGCACTTTATTCTGTCTGCACTTTATTCTGTCCGCACTTTATTCTGTCTGCACTTTATTCTGTCCGCACTTTATTCTGTCCACACTTTATTCTGTCTGCACTTTATTCTGTCCGCACTTTATTCTGTCTGCACTTTATTCTGTCCACACTTTATTCTGTCCACACTTTATTCTGTCTGCACTTTATTCTGTCCACACTTTATTCTGTCCGCACTTTATTCTGTCTGCACTTTATTCTGTCCACACTTTATTCTGGCCGCACTCTTTCCTGTCCGCCTTCATATCTTAAAAACTACTGAGGCTAGAGGGCTGCAAATTGGTATGTTGATCATCCACCCTCCAATCTTCAAGCATTCCAAATTGCAGCCCTCTAGCCTCAGTTTTTCTTTATTTAAGGTTAAAGTTAGTCATAATCGTGCTTCTGGCAACGATATAGGATGGGCCACCACCGGTTCGTGGGTAAAGTTTCATGGGCCGGGGCTCATACAGCATTATACCGGGACCACCGAAAGATAGATCTATTTTCGGTGGCCTTGATTATACGCTGTAGTGGCTGTACAGAAAACTCGACTGCGCCAAAGAAAATTAGGCGCATTTTTTTCCTTTTTTTCTTTTGTTTCAGAACCCTATTTACATAGTTTTAGGTATAAAAAATATATATATATATATATTTATTTTTATTTATTTATTTATTCAATTATTTATGTAAAGTATCCTGATCTTTGGGGTCATGGTCACGTGACCTGGCGCTGGCGTTATGGAGTACAGACAGACTCTGGTCGGTCGTTTTCTTTTTGTCTTTTACACTTTTTTTTTTTATTTTATCTGCTTCTTGTAGAGGAAACATGGCTTCTTTTAAAAAAGCGATACTTTACTTAAATAATATTGAATGCTTGAGTGATCGAAATATATTTTATTTTAGATATTTAAATTTTTGGCGCGTTACAAGGTGTTGATAGGCCTTTAGGCCTATGAACGATAGATTTAACTAATGAAAGTATAACAACATAATACAAATATAGATTGAATTACTGGAAATACTTAGACATTCAATATTATATTTGAAGCAATTTCACAAAATCTGAAGGGACGCAATTTTGCTCCTAGCAGATACATAATTGTATCAACTCTTATGCAGCAATCCTCCCCCCCCCCTCTCTCTCTCTCTCCTCTCTCTCTCTCTCCTCTCTCTCTCTCTCTCTCTCTCTCTCTCTCTCTCTCTCTCTCTCTCTCTCTCTCTCTCTCTCTCATTGTAAGCGTAGAAGTTTCGGGGTTTAAAAAAAATCTTCCTTGAATTGATGGTGTCCCGTTTTAGCTTCCGGTAACATTTGGTTGACTAACCTTTAATTTCGTCCATATATTCAGGTTGTTTTACTTAAACCTTAAATTTTCAACTCTTTCAAGATGAAAGGTCAAGGTCATATTAGGAGTCACAGGTCAATATGAATAGCATCACTGGGTTAGTATTTTTTTATGGTATTGTAGATACTGTAACTCTATGAATGAAGTGACGAAGCTTCTTGGAAGGAAATAGGGAATGACGAAAACTTACGTGAAGAAAAATAAAAGAAACAGAGTGAAATTATTTAGTTATACTTACAAAACTACAAAGAGACAGTTATGTCGATGAATTATGTAAATAATATGAATAATAGTTGTATATTATAATAATATAAGATGAAACAATTAATGTGAAAATCGAACGACTGACTTTTGCTAAACGGAGTGTTGAAGTAGGTGGCGTGCCAGATGTACGGTGTGTCAACTTTCTCCCTAGTGTCTATCTGTAGTAGTGTGTGCGTTCGTTTACGTCCGGTCGTCCTGCTCATTTCGTGTGTAAATACTGAACTTCGAAGCGTAATTCATGGCGGTAATAGTTTTTAGAATATTCGAAAGCTGTTATTGATCTTTGTTATAATATAAAATTTTAAAAATATCGAGTGCGTTAAGATGACGTCATCATGTCTCAGTGAAACTGGTGTTTGGTCCTACGTTGACAAGGTAAGGATCGACTGTACAGTACAGCTACTCATTCAGGACTATTTTCGTGCTAAAAATGTTAGGTTCTGTTATTTATATTGTAAAATACAAATATAGGCAGCCATTTTTTGTCGTTATTGAATAAGAGAATGGTTTGTCCTTTGGTTTAAAGACGGACTTATCGTCGGCAAAGCCAAACCTGCCTAGGCCTATGTGTACGAGACAAGATTGGTCGATCTTTTGGTTTGTAGGTTAATTCGGTTGGGTTTTCGTATTTAAACATTACACTTGAGACTTTGAATTTGTAATATGTGATAGGCAGCCTTTTAATTGTCGTTATCGAATAATGTGAGTACGGTGTGCCCATTGGTTTTCATGTTCATGACGTATCTTTGGCTAAGCCAAGCCGAGGTTTCAGAGACAGACCGGATTGATTGACCCATTTGTTTTGTTGGTTTAATTCAGTTATATTATTGTGTTTAGATATTGAATTTTGAATTATATTAAATGTGCATAGACATCCATTAATTGCAGGGGTTGATTAATCCATTGGTTTTCTGCTTGACGACATTCCTAGGCTAAGCCAAGCCAAGGCCTATGTAGGCCTATTCGAGGCATGATTAGTTAACCTGTTGGTTGGTGAAGTTAGATTACGTTTCCTGGCTTACGGCATCACTGCCCTTTAGCTTGACTTATCAAAGGGTATGATAGGCCTGCTTTGGACTTCGGGACTTTTTAACCAACCGATGTTTAGCAGGATGATTATAGTAGCTCAGTACATTTCTGTCAGACGCCATGTTTATTCCGTAAACAACCTCTCACACTTCGTACTTTTCAGTTTCGGTTGGAGAGCGGTGAACAGGTTTAGTTCCGTATTCATTTACTATTACTTCTCTGTGTAAAAGCTCACTTTTGCGTGACAACGGTCTTTCCCCTTATTAACTTGCCTTTCGTAAGTGTCTTTTGCCACTGCACTGGCGAGAGTTCGTGGCTAGGCTATTAATAACGAAAGTAAGGCTTTATTTAATAATAATAATAATAATAATAATAATAATAATAATAATAATAATAATAATAATAATAATAATGCTGTTGTATATACTATATTTTGATGTGCCCACGATCAAATCCACATGGATCTTGTTTGTGCCATAAACTCTAAAATTTACACGATTATTGCTGTAGAACGCTTTACTGTCACTTATGTACCTCCTGGAGTATCTTTAACTCTTTAACAACTGGGGTTGAATCCCACTATATTCACGGGCAACTTTTTATTATTAAGGTTCTGCTCTTGTCCCTAAAAGGAGGTTAAGGGGTGTTGGAGAAATGTGTTGCCATGATTTGTGGATTTGGGGTGGAGGGTGTCACAACCCCTCTGCTTGTTTTCGACAGTCTATTACAGATTAGAGAGAAAGAGGGGAATCTGAATAGTTATTAGTTATTTTTATCTCGTCGAGACCAATTCCGTATATAATAGGCGTAAGATGGTGCACGTTTATGCTAATTTCTGATGGCTTACGTCTGATACAACAATCCCCGTTAAAGCAAGTGACTCTGTTATGCTAAAATGCATCAATTCACAAACAGTATACATTGGAATGGGTGAATTCTAGGATAGTGACAATTAGTTAATCAAGATGACTTCTGTGTGGGCAACGGATTCTTGGGATCAGGCTGCGATCAGGAATGGTTGCGAAATTTGGATGGCAGTCATTAACGGATCCTGGCATAGATTTGCGGACTGGACAGGAGTTAGCACAAACAAGGTGGGGGGGGGGGGGGGAGGAAACCTCCCTTGCTATTAACTAAGCACAATGAACCTACGCACTAGGGAGGAATTGATCATTTGAGTTACTTAAATTAATTTGCCCTTGATTCACACTTTAACGGGAGGACTTAATTGCAGGTTATGAGGATACTGAACAAATGCGCTTTAAAGGATGAATGGGGATGGCGGCTTACACGAAGGGAACGCCTGAGTAGAATGGAAACTGTGAACGTGTTGGAGATGCACTAAGAAAGGATTAAATAGACGGGAAAAGGGGAAACAGTGGGTACTGGCGCAGACTAACTCTCAGGCTTTACCTTAGATGTATACGAGCTCGGATATATCGGCAGCCGCCGTCCGGTGTCGTCCGCCCAGCACCCAGGGAACATGGGTGAAAAACGTGTTCTTCTCAGCCCGGCCGGCGCGCCTGCGGTGTTTGTGCATCTAAGTGTCTCTGAAAGAATAGTCTGCCGCCAGTCAGGAATTCGAAGGGAAAATGGTCTTATGGATTGGAAGGTTAAAGCTTAAGATTCTAGACCCCCTTTTTGGCTTGCGCCCCTAACACCTTTAACCTCTCTGAGCTGAACTTCGAAAAACACTACCCCCAGATAGAGACGACTTGAATATTTATATCTCTAGGTTTTGTTCACTTTTGGAAAACCAAATTCACTGATGCTTTCTGTAAGTTCTTTTGAGTCATTTTTGTGAACAGAACAGATCTTATTTATAGTTTCGGCTAAGATTTACATAAAAAATAGCGTTTGTTAAAGATAACGAATTGCGTGTTTAGAATGTGTGTGCAACTTACACGAAATGAATAATTGACAACAGAATTATTTGGACTTTCATATCTACAGCTACATGAATTATGGTACATAAATTATGTGGAAATTCTTCAGTGAATAACACTTATTTGAATGTCCCACGTCTAAGAAAGTAGTATTTGCATATCGTATCTCATAACCAAATATAAGATTGCATTTTCCATTCATTTATTTTGTGAAGTCATTAATAACCTGTCGAATGGAAAGTTAAGTCAACAACAACAATATGACTGTGGCGGGAGAGTGAACAGTCTGCTTGGTTTTTGTTTATTTATTTTATTTAACATTTATTGACGGTTTATGCCTTGTCTAATAGGCTCAAGTTTATGTGGATTCCGAAGACTGTAGAGTTTATCGTTTCCCAGAGTAATGTCAGTTGGTTTATCACCAAGTTTTCCGTCAGTGATGCACAGTACACCAGAAGGTATGTTTTGATTCCAGAATCGTATAATTCATCGTTTACCAAAAGAATGGAGCTGTTTATCACAAATTTTTCTGTCGAGGTTTAAAAATTTATAAGAAGATATATGTTGATTCCAGAATTCAGAGTTTATCGTATTCCTAAAGAAAGAAGTGAGTTTATCACCAGTTTAACCGTCAAAGGTAGAGTTTATCAGAAGATATGCTGATTCCAGAAATTACATATTGATAGTTTTTCAAAAGGAAGGGAGTTGGTTTATCACCAATTTTATCGTCAAAGTTAAAAGTATAGCAGGTAGTCCAGGAACTACGGGAATTCCGTCGGAATAAACCAATTTTGTCTGTCATCGCCTATCCGGGATATCGTCGAGTTGGCAGGGGAAAAAAATATCGTGCACATTCAGTAGAATTCTCTTGCTTTCGCAGGGACATGATTGCGTCGTGTTCTTCCGCGGAATTAGATTCGTTGTTGGGTTTTTTAGTTGCTCATGGTGTTGGCCCTTGGTAGACGGACATTGGGTTTTGACAAAAAATCAGGGATTTTGTATATTTAATCCTATCCAGGAGATTTTGTGTCAGTTCTCGAAAAGTATCAGATAAAATGAAAGAAATAAGAAACAGAATGATAGCAGCTGATTTTAATCTTCTGATGTAATTATTCCTTCTTCTGAATATTGCTCGTTCTGTTACTTTCTATTTTCCTTTCTTTCATTTTTCTTAAGCAGGGAAAGTTGACAGTTGATTAGAAAATTCTGAACTTTCCATAAGTTTTCCAATCAGTTTCGTTTTGGCCGGAAAAAAGGGATAAATTATCTTGTTAGGCCTGAGAAACCGTACGTGTAAGAGACATTTCTTTACAGGTAAAAGACCACTGGTGAGGTTTAGTTATTACTCTTTACTTTTACCTTCTGAGTCTTCTGCTGGAAAGTTTCATGTTACGAGAGTTATATATATATATATATATATATATATATATATATATATATATATATATATATATATATATATATATATATATATATATATATATATATATATATATATATAGATATATGAAATTTTTATCACACCGTGATTTATTTGCATTCATGATGCTATAAATGTCGCTTATTATCCAGTTCACGCTACTTCGGGAGTATAACCGATGGGGAATTATCACCGAAGGGGATTTTTTTTTTAAGTGATAAATGGATCGGGTTCCGGACCATTCATCACTTTGAAAAAATTCTCCTTCGGTGATAATTCCCCATCGGGGATACTCCCGAAGTAGCGTGAATTGGATATTAAGCGACATTTGTAGCTTCATGAATATATACTATACACACACACACACACACACACACACACATATATATATATATATATATATATATATATATATATATATATATATATATATATATATATATATATATATATATATATATATATATATATATATATATATATATATATATATATATATATATATATATATATATATATATTATTATGATTAGCAAGAATTCGCTAGCAAATTACCTCCCCCCCTCCTTTGTTGTTGTTGGTTGTTCATTTACTGCCAGCCGGCCGATCGATAGACCATCTGTCTATCGACTTAAAAACAAGGGTTAAAAGATTAAAGGCGCTCCCATTTTTGATAAAGATCTTTCCTTCGAGGCAAAAGTAATCTGGCTTGGGCGTTTCTCCTACAGGCCAAAACCTCCCCTGCGGGCAGCGGGTGCAATGAGTCAAAGCATCTGTGATGGACGCCCCCCTGCCCCATAGGAGGGGATAAAAGGCAAAAGCCCACGAGGTCTCACACACACGCGGGCTGGAAGATATGGAGTGAACTTGTGAAGACGTCCTCAACACCTGGCCCCACCGATGCCCTTGCATCCTAACCACGTGGCCCTTCCCAAAGTATACTTCTCCTCGTGCCCTTCAACCGTATTCCTCGAGCCCACACGCCATTGCTTGGAGTTTCGAGGAGTCCCCATCGCCTTGCCCCTTTACGGAAGCCCTTGCATCTCACCACGTGGAAGAAACTCGTCCTCGGAAATCGCTAGTCATCCACGGACCGCCTTCTACACGCCCTCGGAAAATCTGCTAAGGTAAAGTGCCCTGGAAGAGCCCCATTTCAGTCACGCTTTTGTCTCGTAATATTTTCTTAAAGAGAAAGCCAGAAATCTCCCTTGTCTAATGTCCGTGCGCCTCTTGCATCGGCAGTATTAATTCTTTATTACTCCTTTGGCACCCTCAGTGCAGCTTCGAATTCATTATTCTTTTGTCTATTTTCATTACTGGCGTATAATGTGCATATCTCTCATTTCAGAGGGATCCTATCGTGGAAGCTTCTCGGGCTGTGGCTGGAATTCCCCAGTTTCATTCAATCTACTTGAGTTCCTCTTTCCCGTACTAAGGTCATTTATGTAAATACACTACTTTAAATGTGCCCACGTGTTTTACGTAATATTTCCCTCAGTAACCAGAGCCCTATGCTCATATGAAATTCTCCTTTGTTTTCCTCTTTTTTTACGTTTTCCCGTACCCACGAAGTCAGAATCACAAGGCTAAATTAACTTAAATTGTTGCTACCTGTCTCACAGAGCATATTTCAAACTAAAACCACGGAAAAACGTAAAAATGGCGACCTGGCCATAGATCTCGTTTTGCAGTTGCAGTTCCCCTAGTGTTGCTTTATTGCATTTGCAACTTGCCAGATCAGCTATTAGCAAAGCTAAGCTGGGTACGAGACAATTACGAACCTTTTGTGTAAAACCAGCACACAGATCCAGAAAATTCCACGTAAGTAATGTGTTAATCTTAGCAAAACCTTTTTACAATCGTGACTGTTCCTAGGAATTAGAAATAGGGACGCATGTAATCACTGAGAGAAAAGAACCGCCGTATTAGATTCGTTAATGCATGCCTTTCAGGATAGGTAGTTAGGAAATAACCAGTGCTAACCATCCTTTGCTTTGAGGAATAGTGCGAAATTCCTCTGTGTTAAAATCTTTGCCATATCTTTTGCTTCGAGGAATAGTGCGAAAATTCCTGTGTTAAAATCTTTGCCATATTCTTGCTTCGAGGAATAGTGCGAAATAAATTCCTCTGTGATAACTTTTACTTCGCATTTTCGAATTAGCGAACTGTTATTTAGGCGCGAATAAAATTCCCACGTGGGACACGACGAAGTCAGCTTGCATCGCTGAAAATTCTCTCAGTGTAGTTAGAATTCGAGCTAGGTGTTAGGAAAGCGAAATTTAAACTCCGCTTATAGGGAAATTACTAGGCCGTTGTACTGTTATCCTCTCAGACGACTGGGAAATTCTCCGGAAACCCAGACGGTATATAAATATACGGGTTCATTCACCCAGAATCTAAAAATACCTCCGGTGTTGGCCAAACGACCTGCAGCCCCCACCCCCGCCCATGCCCGCGTGTGTAGCATTTTTTTTTTTTTTTCCCCCATTCATTTCTCTTTGGGTTTCCCGTTAGTAATTTCTAAGTCCTAAGGGACGAATCGTAATTCCAAGTCCTAAGTGACTCCTAAAATTCTACGTCGTACGTGGCGAGAATTCCTCCAAATTCCACAAATTCCAAGTCCTACGTGACTCCTAAAATTCTACGTCGCACGTGGCGAGAATTTCTCCAAATTCCAGTCCTCAGAGACTCCTAAAATTCTACGTCGCACGTGGCGAGAACTTCTCCAAATTCCAGTCCTTAGAGACTCCTAAAATTCTACGTCGCACGTGGCGAGAATTTCTCCAAATTCCAGTCCTCAGAGACTCCTAAAATTCTACGTCGCACGTGGCGAGAATTCCTCCAAACTCCAGTCCTCAGAGACTCCTAAAATTCTACGTCGCACGTGGCGAGAATTTCTCCAAATTCCAGTCCTCAGAGACTCATACAAAAATTCTACGTCGCACGTGGCGAGAATTTCTCATTCCTGCGGGAACCCAAAATCAAGTCCTTTTGAGACATTATATAGTGTAGTTCACACACATCTAAGCCCTTACGGGACTGATCATTCTAGTTCGTTAGAACAACTCCTTAACTTCACGCTACAGCCGGCCAAGTCCGAGCGTGACAAAATCCAACTACGTCTTCCGAGACGCATATTAAAACTCGTTCGCCAAGAACAACCACGTCTTTCCAAGACACATCCAATTTTAACAAAGAGTCTTTTCAGACATATCCTATACCCATTATTCCAAGATGGCTAATACCAGAGCCCAACAAAACGAGGATTTCAAATTCTACATGTCCGCTGGGAAGGACATGGGACTATCGGGGCAAGATCTGAGAGCATGGGTTCAAGAACGAGTGGACGATGCCAAGGCGGAGAGAGAGAGAGAACGAGTTGCCCAAGAGCAGGAGAAGGATAAAGAACGTGCCGAGAGAGAGAGGGAACGAATTGCCCAAGAACAACGAGAGGAGAGAGACAGAATCGCCCAAGAGAAAAGGGAGGAACGAGAATGGGAAGATCGAGAGCGACAGCGCGCCCACGAGCTCCAGATGCTAGAACGACAGCCCGCCACCCCCCCCGCCCCCTGCCGCGGGGATGAGTGCCCTCAGCCAAGCTCACTCGTTCATGCCAAAATGGACCGAGTCCGAACCCGAAGTATGGCTTGAAAGGGCCGAACGAGTCCTGGAGTGCTGCGATCTCTCCCCCGCGGAACTCTCCCTTGTTCTCACTAAATTCCTGGGCGGAAAGGCCCTCGTTGCCTACCACGCCCTTCCCGCAGACGATCGGGGAAACTGGGAAGCCGTACGCCAAGCAGTTACGAAGGCGTACGAGATTACCCCCGAGCGGTGGAGGAGACGTTGGAGAGAGCAGCCCAGAGAAGCAGGCCAGACTTGGTCCGATTGGGCGTATCATTCGGAGCGGGCGTTGACAAAATGGCTCGATTCCGAAGGAGCCACTAACACCGCCGAGGTACTCGAGCGGTTTAAATTCGAGCATTTCCTGCGCTACGCCCCTCCTGCCCTCGCCACTCATATAGTGGGAAAAGCCCCAGCAACACTCACCGAGTGTTGCCGAATAGCAGATATGTGGGAAACTCACCACCCTCAAGAAGGATCCATGGGGCGGAAGATAAATCCCCCGTCCCTCCTCGGAGGTTCAAATTCCCACAAAAATGGGAACTCGGGCAAGCCCCTAACTTGCCATTATTGCAAGAAAACGGGGCATTCCTCCGAACAGTGCCGGAACAAGAAACCGGCTCCTCTCTCTCCCGGAAAACCGACAAATAACTCGCCTGCGCCTTCCACAGGGGCAGCGCGGAAAGACTTTAGCCAGACCTTTTGCACGGCGTGCAAGGTCTATGGCCATTCTCCCGCATGGGCAAAATGCCCACGCAATAATAAAGTAAATACTCCCACCGTCGCCTTGGCCGTCACAGATCCCCAGTCATTAGGCCCTCCCGCCGAAGGGCCTGTATACGTGGCCCCTCCACGAGGTAGCGGGCCCGCGCGCCGAGTCACTGCTTTCGAGGACTCGGGCGCACAAATCTCCCTCATCCGAAGGGACAGAGTTCCCTACGGAGCTATCGTCAATAGACGAAAACTCGTCACGATCGAGGGAATAAATGAATTTAAAATGATACTCCCTACGGTCCAATTGAGAGTCACAAGACCTCACCAATCCAAAATTTGCAATCTTGCAGTAGCAAGCCATCTCCCCGGAGGCTATGACGTCATCCTGGGACAGGACTTTCAGTCCCCACCGAAATCACGACAATCTAGGGGTCCCCATTCCCCGAATCATTCCGCGGGCGCGAGTAATCCTCCCCCGCTTCTCCCTCAGCCAAGACTGGCGCCCCCTGGGTACCAGAAGGACGTGCAGTCCCCACCAGTGCCACCTGAGTACGATGTACAGTGGCCCCCTCGATCGGTTCCCGATCCAATTCCAGTGCCCGGCCCTGCCTCAGTGCCAGTGCCAGGGCCCCAATCAAATCTCCCTTCAGGAGATGCCAAATTCCTGCCGGTGCCACCTGCGTGCCCCGAGCAGGGCCAAGCTTCGTCCGTCCTGACCGACGAGCCCAAGAAACCTCTGATAGCGCCTGACTCTGCCCTAGTGCCAGCGCCAGAGCGCTACGCCGATCTCCATTCACGGGATCCAACTCAGGACCCCCTCTCTTCCCCCGGCCTGGCACCGCTACCAGCGTCGGTCAGAGGGACGGTTCCTCCCGACCACCGCGGAAGCTCACCTGCAGGTGCGGCCTCGCAACCCGTGCCTGAGCTGGTCATCGTTACCTGCGAGCCGCTCACGCCACCCCCGACCGCCTCCTCTCTGCCTCAGCCCGTCGCCGACGCAATTGCAAGTCAGGATTCTGCCATATCTCACTTGGCCGATGAACTACAAGAGCCGCGACGGATCATGGTAGAACCCGCACGGAACACTCCTGCGTCAGCTGTCGCATCAGCAGGCCCAGGTGGTACTCCGTGCCGCCCTCCGGTCGCGGGCCCTCCGCTTCCCCGGCCGAGGACGACTGCCCCATTAAGAAAGACTCGAGGCGAAATTACCACGGGCGTGGGACATTCCAGGTAATTTACAAAGAGCTCTAGAGCTCCCATGGCACCTGTGCCACCATTTCATTTTCGAAGGTCTTGGCACCCCTAATCCAGAAGGGGATGTCAGACCCTCCTCTATCTTCTTCCGTTCCTCAGGAACTGCTATCTCTTACCATCCTCTACTAATCTTCCCTTAAATTATCCCCACAAGAGGCAATTAAATACGGGATACCATTCCCCACACAATGTATAAATCATTAAGAACAACAGAGTGAGAAGTGGCACGCCCTTGCGCCCATACCTTGGCACCGGGCGTGCGTGTCAGCCCCTCCTGAAGGAGTCGCGCCCTTCGGGTGCACTTTCCTCGCCCTGGGACTGAAGTGATAGTCCGGGCCGTAATTTATAGGCGTAGGACGATAAATTCCCGCCTAACACAATAAAACCCTCACTCTTTTTCCCTTAGTTCTTCTGCCAATATCATTTACTTTCTTTTAGTCATTTATTTATCTTTAATTTTAATGAATCGCGAGTCATAAACTCTTGCCCTTGTGATTTAAATGCCCCTTTTGTAAGCTCTGAGGGACGTGTCCCGCCTTCATATGCGGTCAAGTTTCATTCGTAACGTCTTGGTAATTTTCCTTTTGTTATTATTATCCCTTTTCCCCCTTCCATTCCTTCCAAGATCGCTGTTTGTCCTACCCCACATCTTTTGTCTGCTCGCCCCGTCACAACATTGAGTTGGCAGTAGACGCATAAAATTAGCGTAGTTTAAGGTTAGCGAATTAAAACCTCGCGAATACTCTCGCCCGCACACGACTGTCAAATTCCCGGTGTGTGGGTCATCCCTCAGCTCGCGTTGAACGATAGCTGAGCCAAGTACGTTAAAACGAAGATAAATTATCAATGCGAATATGTATAGTCATTACAGTATCGTGTAAAAGGGGATGTCATTTACAAAAATAAACGCTGTTTTTCATTTACACAGCCTCTTCAAGGCAGATTGTACTAACCGCATGCATTTTATCTAAAATTAAGTAACCGTGTATTTTAATTCTTGAACAATAACCATTTCTTTTCATTTGTTGGCCATAGCCTCATATACGTGGTCCTATAATCTTAATTAATTCACAATTGTTCGAGTCACTTTATAAAGTTACAGTGGGTAACCAAATCTAAAGTAATTATTCTTTTGCAAGTGTTTAAATCACTTTGCGTTCTGTTAACGAAAATTGTCCCAATGTGTTATTAAAAGTAATGTCTCAGCTTCATAAAACCCTTAGGAGTAAAGTTCATTGCAAGGCAGAATGTAGAGTAACGTAAAGCATTTGCCGCTCATTCTTGAATATCGATGTACACACCCGAAGGAGGTATGTACATCATCTTGTATGGGGAGGTATTATGATTAGCAAGAATTCGCTAGCAAATTACCTCCCCCCCCTCCTTTGTTGTTATTGGTTGTTCATTTACTGCCAGCCGGCCGATCGATAGACCATCTGTCTATCGACTTAAAAACAAGGGTTAAAAGATTAAAGGCGCTCCCATTTTTGATAAAGATCTTTCCTTCGAGGCAAAAGTAATCTGGCTTGGGCGTTTCTCCTACAGGCCAAAACCTCCCCTGCGGGCAGCGGGTGCAATGAGTCAAAGCATCTGTGATGGACGCCCCCCTGCCCCATAGGAGGGGATAAAAGGCAAAAGCCCACGAGGTCTCACACACACGCGGGCTGGAAGATATGGAGTGAACTTGTGAAGACGTCCTCAACACCTGGCCCCACCGATGCCCTTGCATCCTAACCACGTGGCCCTTCCCAAAGTATACTTCTCCTCGTGCCCTTCAACCGTATTCCTCGAGCCCACACGCCATTGCTTGGAGTTTCGAGGAGTCCCCATCGCCTTGCCCCTTTACGGAAGCCCTTGCATCTCACCACGTGGAAGAAACTCGTCCTCGGAAATCGCTAGTCATCCACGGACCGCCTTCTACACGCCCTCGGAAAATCTGCTAAGGTAAAGTGCCCTGGAAGAGCCCCATTTCAGTCACGCTTTTGTCTCGTAATATTTTCTTAAAGAGAAAGCCAGAAATCTCCCTTGTCTAATGTCCGTGCGCCTCTTGCATCGGCAGTATTAATTCTTTATTACTCCTTTGGCACCCTCAGTGCAGCTTCGAATTCATTATTCTTTTGTCTATTTTCATTACTGGCGTATAATGTGCATATCTCTCATTTCAGAGGGATCCTATCGTGGAAGCTTCTCGGGCTGTGGCTGGAATTCCCCAGTTTCATTCAATCTACTTGAGTTCCTCTTTCCCGTACTAAGGTCATTTATGTAAATACACTACTTTAAATGTGCCCACGTGTTTTACGTAATATTTCCCTCAGTAACCAGAGCCCTATGCTCATATGAAATTCTCCTTTGTTTTCCTCTTTTTTTACGTTTTCCCGTACCCACGAAGTCAGAATCACAAGGCTAAATTAACTTAAATTGTTGCTACCTGTCTCACAGAGCATATTTCAAACTAAAACCACGGAAAAACGTAAAAATATATATATATATATATATATATATATATATATATATATATATATATATATATATATATATATATATATATATATATATATATATATATATATATATATATATATATATATATATAGTATATGTATATATTTGTGGCCTTTGACGATCAGAATTGATCTCACCCCTGGGGCATCTTCGCCAACAAAGCTTCACTGAAATGGGGGTTTAGTTTTACCAGGGATGGGCCCTTCCCCATTCTCTGCTCTGTTAGCTAGCCAAGAGCCTATGGCGTCTCTGCTTTTTTGCAGGAAACAGATGATTGCTTTGCAGAGTCCCGAAACCAGTTATTTCGCTGCTGACTGTAGGAAACGCGCCATTGCTGAAGGTGTTCCTCGATGCCTAAGTTCCTGCCACACTACAATCCTCAGAAGGTGGGAAAACCAATTTCGCATATTATGTAGTAGGCATTGCACTTACGGGATTTTAGGCCACGCCAGAGGTTGCCACTGGGAAATATGTGAAATCGGTATCACTACTTCCCCACGTCGAGGTATGCAATGGCAACAGGAGTTTTCCGGCTCGAAGCTCATCCTTCTCGTGTCACCTACGTCTGCGTTGACCTTGTTTCTCGTTCTCTGGAAATTGATCATCTGTCTTCGCAAAGAAGCAGAGTCCGCGCCATACGGATAAACTGTCTCTGATTTATCCCAAGTTTTGTAATCGGACACAAGTGACGCATCTGGATTCGGGAGACATTTTCGTCTCCACTCAGCCGTTCCAGTCTTCGGGAATTCTTGAGATTTCCGAGAATGCCAGGGACTTCCAGCAGATGGCAATGATTTGGAATAATTCTTTATCTCATTTTCTAACTATATGTATGTATAATTATGTATAATTGTATGTAAATAAAAAAGCTCCGCTAAAAGATGAGGATCTGTAAGCAAGCCCCGAGGATTCTCTGGAGACGTTGGAGCCAATCTTGTGAAAGTTCCCGGAAGGTCGACAAGATATGCCTCAATCACTCAACTTGCTTTCACGTGTGTGTGTGTGTGTGAGTGATTATATACGATTCATTTTCTAGTTTCTCTTTTTTCTGAGAAGATTTAATGGAAATATGTTTTAATTTCATCACGAATTTCAATAATGACGACTTTTCATTAATAAATTGAATAATTGATAACGGGTGCCTAGAATTTGAACATAAACAGGCGTCTTCACCAAACATTTACGAAAGATAAAGTCATGTACATACATATCTACATTATATATATATATATATATATATATATATATATATATATATATATATATATATATATATATATATATATATATATGAATGTCTTTTCCTGTAATACTACAGTGTAATATGAAAATAAGAAGGCCCATAAAACACTATTTAAACGTTGAAACCATATATTTCGGGCACTTGTTTCTGTGCCCCTGTTCACTGGTAGAATATGGACAGGTGGAAAGTTACAATGGTATATATACAAAAAACATGAAGGTGTGGCCTTAGGCCTCCGATGTTAAGGAGGTGGCGTTTCTTAAGAAGGAGGAGATTGACCAAATTCCCTAGTGGTTTTTGGCCTCATTAGCTCCCGTTTGGCGATGGATCTGGCGGTCGCGTTTCTTGGGTCATCTTCTTCAAAACGGGTGCGAGGATTAAGGTGTCAATGGCGTCCGATTTCCAATGTCCTCCTGACAGGTTCATATTGTTGGTTTGATTGATGATAGCAGATTCCAGCATCTTTCTTTTGTACGGACAGCTACTCTTGAAAACCAACTCCGCCCCACTCCAGTTAATGACATGCCCTGTATTTCTAATATGTAGGAAAATTCCCGAACTCTCCGAAGCATAACGTACTGATCTTTTGTGCTCTGTTATTCTTTGCGAGAGCGATCTACCTGTCTCGCCTACATAAATGTCATGACAATTACTACACGGTATCTTGTAAACTCCGGCTTCTTCCCTTTTGTTATTTAAGTATACGTTAACGAGCGAACTCCCGATGGATTTGGGATAATGGAAAATGAAAGGATTATCAGAACTGAGTTGCTCGGTGGCCTTTTTGGATGTTTTCATCGTATGGAAGCTTTATTTTGTTGTTGAAATCTATTTGTCTGTTGTGAGTGGGACCTCTGTAGTATATTTTATTTGCTTTATTAATAGCCCTCTCGATAATGTGTGGTGGATAGAGCAGTTGTGTTAGGTGTTGGCGGATCGTGTTAAATTCTTGATCCAGGTACTCATTTGAACATATCCTAAGTCCTCTGAGGAATAGGTTGCACCCTACCATGATTTTTACGGAGACGTCATTTCTTAAGCTACCACGACGTCTCCGTAAAAATCATGGTAGGGTGCAACCTATTCCTCAGAGGACTTAGGATATGTTCAAATGAGTACCTGGATCAAGAATTTAACACGATCCGCCAACACCTAACGCAACTGCTCTATCCACCACACATTATCGAGAGGGCTATTAATAAAGCAAATAAAATATACTACAGAGGTCCCACTCACAACAGACAAATAGATTTCAACAACAAAATAAAGCTTCCATACGATGAAAACATCCAAAAGGCCACCGAGCAACTCAGTTCTGATAATCCTTTCATTTTCCATTATCCCAAATCCATCGGGAGTTCGCTCGTTAACGTATACTTAAATAACAAAAGGGAAGAAGCCGGAGTTTACAAGATACCGTGTAGTAATTGTCATGACATTTATGTAGGCGAGACAGGTAGATCGCTCTCGCAAAGAATAACAGAGCACAAAAGATCAGTACGTTATGCTTCGGAGAGTTCGGGAATTTTCCTACATATTAGAAATACAGGGCATGTCATTAACTGGAGTGGGGCGGAGTTGGTTTTCAAGAGTAGCTGTCCGTACAAAAGAAAGATGCTGGAATCTGCTATCATCAATCAAACCAACAATATGAACCTGTCAGGAGGACATTGGAAATCGGACGCCATTGACACCTTAATCCTCGCACCCGTTTTGAAGAAGATGACCCAAGAAACGCGACCGCCAGATCCATCGCCAAACGGGAGCTAATGAGGCCAAAAACCACTAGGGAATTTGGTCAATCTCCTCCTTCTTAAGAAACGCCACCTCCTTAACATCGGAGGCCTAAGGCCACACCTTCATGTTTTTGTATATATACCATTGTAACTTTCCACCTGTCCATATTCTACCAGTGAACAGGGGCACAGAAACAAGTGCCCGAAATATATGGTTTCAACGTTTAAATAGTGTTTTATGGGCCTTCTTATTTTCATATTACACTGTAGTATTACAGGAAAAGACATTCATATATATATATATATATATATATATATATATATATATATATATATATATATATATATATATATATATATATATATATATATATATATTTATATATATATATATATATATATATATATATATATATATATATATATATATATATATATATATATATATATATATATACAGTATATATATATTACATAATATATATATGCATATATACTGTATATTTATATATTTAAATTTATATATATACTGCACTTATGTGTTTCTGAGTGTATCTCTGAATAGTTTTAGGAACATGTAGGTCTATCCTGTGTACTGAGCTAAAGAAACTAGGAACATTGTCTTCATTACTCTGAAGGCATTACGCTAATCCTTAATTAGGGAAATAAATCCTACACGTATTAAGGTATCACTTTAGTCACCTCTAAAAGGATATATAGCCCGTGCAGGACTATATACACACACTGGTGATTTTGAATTTTAGAGCAATATAACCTACCTAACCTAACCTAACACACTTATCCCACCTCACTCCTAGGGTGCCTCCATACTACAGCAAAACATCTCACAAACACATGTTTGAGACTCATCACATTCATATCACAAACAAGATGAAAACTTTGTGTGATTAATGATTTCTTGGCAAATGCTGGATATATATATATATATATATATATATATATATATATATATATATATATATATATATATATATATATATATATATATACAGTAGAACCCCGGTCCTCGACTGTACTTGAACTCGACATAATTGGATTTCAACACGAAAAAAATGTTGAGTAAATTTTGCGTCGGAGCTCAAACAACAAACCGGAATCCGACCCGATGAATCATATGATGTTTGTAGAAAAAAGAGTTTCGGGAAGCTGCCGCAAGTTGGCGTTGTTGGTGGCGTTCTTCCCATGCTTATTTAAAAGCATTTAAAGCCCACACATGCTGCTGCTGCTGCTGCTGTTGAAAAACAAGCCAGATTATCACATTAAATTAATAATACAGCATTTATAAGCTGAATTACTGAATGTCTGTTATCATAAAATTAAGAAAAATTTCCTAAATTACGTCGGAACTAGGCAGCTTGTGGCAGATATAAACAAACCACAGCGCCACCCTGGTGGTGTATCGCGGTACTAATTACATAAACATTCAATACTTATGGTAAATTTCAATACAGAGTCTACTGGAATAGTGTACAAAATCACTGTAAAACATCTTTCAGTACATATTTACTGGCTTGTTTTTCAATGTTATCATTATTAACAACAGTTTTCATGTGTATCCATTGCAGTACATTCTGGTAGTGCCTATAGGCTACCTAGCCTAGCCTATGGCGCTCGGTCTATCATCGGTAATGCGGCCGCATTGGTCATAGGCCAATTTTTTTTATACAGTATGCATTTAAAAATGTAAAAAGTGCTTCTGATACGGTAAGTTATTCAACTCTGAACTTATTTAATTGTAATTTGTGTAAAGTTTTGTATAAAAAGGCAAGGTTGGGGTAATGACTGGTGGTCAGGAATGGATTAATCCATTTTCAGTTATTTCTTATGGGAGAAATTATCTCAGAATTCGACAAAATCGAATCTCGACACTTCTTCTGGAACGAATTAGCATCAAGGACCGAGGTTCTACTGTATATATATATATATATATATATATATATATATATATATATATATATATATATATATATATGTGTGTGTGTGTGTGTGTGTGTGTGTGTATACTTATTTCAGAGGAGGCTAAGCCAAACCTGAAATGCCTAACATTAGAAATCGTTCATTAATTTGTAAAAACTTAATAGACTATAAAAACTTTGCAATAGTGACCACAACGCGGAAGGAACACCTCCTTAATATTTTAGAATACTTGGTTATCAAGAAAATTGTTCCATCATTCAATAACCATTGAACTTCTATCCCATTATACATAGCCTAGTGCCCCTCCCCTATTCTTGTTTATTTTCTAATCTTGTTTATTCTTATTAAACTTTCATCCTCTGGACTTTACTACTGAAGGTAATCTATTTCTTGTTTTGTCATTGTCATTTTTCAGTCTTTAAAGCATTTTAATTTTGTAAGCTCTGTTGTAAGTCTTAATTAGTGTTTTTATATTTGTCTTTTTATCCAGAAAAGATGGGATATGGGTGATCCCGAAGCGCAGCTATTAATAAATATATCAATGATGAGCTTGCTTCAGACTCCAACCCCCCAAAACTGCCTTGGTTTGGGTGCAGGTAGCATCTGGAAAATGACAAAAAACTCACCAGTACAAAGGTCATAGAAAAGTGAGCTTAATGTACAATCTAGCTAAGGGTGGTCCTAGCAAAACCTACCCTGTCTGATATGCCTCAAACTGAAATTCTTACCTCTTTTGGGCGTGAAGGTCCGTACTAAGTAAGCTGTTTGCCTCGATTACTTTACTCTTTTCCCCTGAACAGATTTTGCCCTTGCAATGCAACTAGCTAATGATCTACCTGACTCTAGAATGGGATGTGTTTTAATCACTTACTTTCTACAGACTCCTAACACTACTTAAAGGTGCTTACAGGTATTTACGTGCTACCTCAGATGATTGTGATATTCAGTCCTAGCCAAATGGTACATTCAGCTGTATCTTTTATGGCATGACCTATTAGAACACTGCCGTAGCACCAACGCAAAGGACAATGAACTAGCTAAGTTACAATATTCTTATAAGTATACAATGTCTTACTGGAATTTGCAATCACAGTAAACAAAGATATAATCTGAGTTCCTTAAATGAGTTTTTCTTTATCTGGAAAATGCTTGCCTCAACTGAGGTATTATGCCATGTGTGTCATGAGCTCGGTGGCTCTATTCACAATAGTTACAATTACTGGCTTCACAAGATATACTGCTGCTCTTTGCAAGGTTTAAATGGCAAGGTTACTATTACTACGCAGTCAGTCTGGTCTAGGCTGTTACTAAGACAGAGATCACGCCGGCTACCTGCTCTGGGCATGAGCCAGAATCCCTCTGAGATGGGAAGGGCACTGTGCCAAGAGGGCATGAGTGCCAGGAGGAGCTCGTGGCTCTTGCAACTACTTGGCTATCTTCTGCCCCTTCCTCTTCTTCTTTGGGTTCCTCCAAGGCCTATCTATGTCAGTGCTAGGAGGTGATGAGGGCACCGACTCTAGGGAAAGGCCAGAAGGGCTAGCGGGCGCAAAGTCAGGGGTAACCTCAGAGGCTACAGGGGGGAGCTACCTACTCCAGCTGCTGCGACGACCAGAGCAAGAGTGGTCTCAACCTCTGCATCTGGGGAGGCCAGCTCCTGGTCTCCCAGAGAAAGTGTAGTAGTTTGATCCACCAGGGGTTCATCCTCTGAGGAAGGACTTAGTGAGGAAGAAGTGTTGGGTGCTGGAGGCTCACAGGTTGCTAAGATTAGTGCTGTGATGGGTCCTGGATCTCCCGGAGGAGGATCCGTCTCATTATCTGGATCTGGCACAGGGCCCAATTCTTGGGGTGGCTCAATGTCTGAGATGGACAGAGCGTGGCACTACTCAGAGCTTGCAAGTGGCACTGGCAGAGATTGATGGTCAGGCATGCCTGACGAGGGGTCCGAAGGTGCAATACCTCGCAGATGGCTTGAGTTGGGTTGAGACAGAGATTCCTGTCCCACCTTAAGGTCAGAGCCTCTTGGAGAGTCTTGATTTGGGGCATCCACTGGCCGTTGCTTATTTGGGCAGCCCTACCAATTAGTGGAGTGGACTATCACCTTACATGCTCTACAGTAGTACTGCTTCTCTTGAGTGTCCTTTCATGGAGAGGGAGGCCTTTGTTGCTGGCCATCCTTTCATGGAGAGGGAGGACTAGGCCTGGAATTGATTTGCATGTGCCCATTCCGCTGACCACTTCGGTGGGCGGAGGGTGGTTCTTCTTTTGGTGGCCCACCAGTCAAAGTGGCCGTGCTCTGAGCTGGTGATCCTACAGTCAGGGCCTCCGTTGAGGAGGTAGCATGGTGGCGAAGTGGCTTTGGGGAAGGGCTTCCCCAGAGGAGGGCCCTACCCAACAGGAAATCCACTCTGGGCCTGATTCCACTCACCACACCAAGGCAGTGAGGTAGCGTGCCCCAAGGTGGCATGACCTGGATCTTGACTATGGGATTGGTTTTGGTGTGGCCCTCTACCTGTTTCATCTCCCACCAAATTTGCTCATCAACCATAGCACTGGCTGGCACTTGGGGACTGGCAATCAGGCTGACGTTGGCTGCAGTGTCTACCGTGACTGGTAGGGCCACTGGCAGGCTAGAGCCATTAAGGGGTGCCACCAAGATGAACTGGGTATCCAGTCTCTCGAGGTGAAGTATCTTATGTGGCCCAGCCACGGAGAACGAGGTGCTTATCAAGTTGATGAACTTGGTGGCTGAGACTTGATTTGGGCAGCCCGGATGTCCAGCACTATAGTGGCCGGCAGCACCACAGGATCAGCAAGAGCCTTTTGTAGGGGTTTGGTGACCTGCAGTGACGGTTGGTGGAGAGGGTTGAGTGGAAGTAGAGGGAGAGGAGTTCTGGTTATTGGTGGTAGATGGTTTATTGGTGCCCAACTTGTAGCGGCAATCAGATTCAGCGTGCCCCACCTTCTTACAGTGGGTGCACGTAGGCTTGCTAGGCAGTCCGTTCTTCGGGCGAGTCGAGCCTGAGAGGTAACCGGGTGGCACTATGCGCCGTTGAGACGTGCTGTGGGACTGGGTGTAGGTTTCCCATGAATCGGCCATGCAGCAGGCTTCCATAAGGGTGGTGGGCTGCTTATCATTGAGATACACGGCAAGGGGCCTAGCCACACATTGGAAAAGATCCTTCAGCATGGTCTGACTGAATAGGTCCTCAAATGTAGTGTACGACAGGGAGTTGAACCAGCGGATACCAGACTGGGTCTTGTGACAGGCCCATTCAGTCCAGGACCAGCCAACTTCCTTGGCAAGACCTCGGAACCGCTGTCTCCATTTCTCCGGGGTTATTTCGTAGGCTTTCGTTATGACCCTATGAACATCTACCATGTAGCCTCTTTAACTCTTCTCCAGTGAGCAGAGGGCTGCCTTAGCTTTTCCTTCCATGTACTTTGCAAGCACTAAGGCCCTCTCTGTCTATGTGGTGTTGTAGTTTTCAAAGAGATACTCTATTTCCTCCAACCATGCTTCTGGTTCTTCCTCAGTCCACTTGGGGACAAGGGAATTAATGCTTGAGATCAGAGCATTTGGTGCAGCAGGTGTGGGGTTGGAGGAGGCTTGTTGGATAGCCATAGCTTCAGCATTTCCCTTCGAGCCTTCTCCAGCTCAAACTCTTTTCTTTGAGAGCTAGCTCGCTTGCCTTGAGAACTTGTTCACTTTCCTTGAGGGCTAATTCATACTGTCTTCTCATCTCTTCTCTTCCATCTTCCAGCTGCCTCTGTTCTTCAGCATACTTCCTCTGCTCCTCTCTTTCCTTCCGCTGTTCCGCTCTTTCTTCCCTCTCTTGCTTGGCCAAGTCATCCAGCTGTTCCTTGACAGACTTGGCGAGCTCGTGTCCCATGAGACCTGCTTCCTTCCCCAGATCCATGAAGGTTCTGTAATGGTCTGTCGCCATGGTTCTGGTAGGTAAGGGTGTCTACTCGGGTTAACTGGATGTACTTTGGAATTGAGGAAGTGTCCCTTAGATTTGGGTGACACTTTGGTGGTGTGGCATTTTTTCAATAAGGTGGCACTGTGGCTTAGTGTGCCTTACAAAGGTCACACTGATGGCACTCTGTATCTCTAGGTACAGGTTTAGCTTATGTAGTCACAAAGGACTTTTTGTTTTTGGTGGCACTATGGTGCCAGTGTGTTCCAAGGAATCAACACTCGTCTTAGAGTACAACTAATTGTACTAAGGGGAAAATGCACTCTGCCCAAGCAGAGTGTAACTAATAAGTAGGAGAAAAAGGGAAGCTAAGAAGAAACAGATTGGTAAGCTCTTCAGCTTGTAACAGTGCCTCAGATTAGTGGCACTGTGGAAAAGAAAAATTAATTTTGGTTGCTTTGTCCCTCGTGGGTGACTAGTTCCTAGTACCAGCTGTGCTACTTCCTTTTATGTGGAGGGAGGAATGCTTTTATGCTTGAGTCTGGATAAAAAGACCCCACTCTTGGCAGACAGTTTCCTATAACTGTCATTAATCTTAACTTATCCTCATTTATCTGTGGGACAGAGGTGGTTCTTTTAATTCGTTTTATTTTAATTAATTATTCCTATGTTGGCCCGTTCTTTCAATGAAGATGATGCACATACACTTCTGAGCTCTCTTAAGAGCTTATGTAAATGGATAAAAGAAATGGAAGAGAGAGAGAGAGAGAGAGAGAGAAAAGAAAAGTATCCAGCAAGCGAAGTTCGCACTGCCTGAGTAAATTTTTTTAAATACTTCTTACTTTGGCTATGTTAGGTAATGCGTTGTCTTGCCAGTATTAGAGTGCCCTATTACCCTTCTCTTCTTAGTCTTAGGCTGATAAGTATGGTTAAATTATGAGGTTCTTTTTTTTTCTTTTCTATAATTCCCTGCAAAAGTGAATATTTGTGTAAGAACTTTTTGTTACATTTCCTAAATAAATTATTGCCTGTCTAAATTATTACTTTTCCTTTACCTGTTGCATCAAATCCTATACCAAGTTTTCCCTTTAACTGAAGTATATATTTTTTTCTATCTAGGATTTGCAAGTATGGTAATGCATGAGACAAAGTTGAGCATATGAGGCAGACATTACTCGTGACATCAAACTGGTAAACAGCAACAACAACAAAGTTTTAAGATGGCGGCTACTGGCTCGCAGGCAACCCGTTCTCAAGATGTCGGACAGGTCACTTGACCACACACACAGCTGACGGCATAAAACACAGCGCCTTACTGGAAACAACTGCGGGAGACGCTGACTGGAGGAGGAATACACAACCTCCCGCCTTTCTTCACTGTTATTACAATACAAATGAACAAAAAACTCGAATTCCTCTTACCAAACGAATGAAGCTTATGTGGGAATGCAAGTTTTAACTTAGAATACCACAAATGCAAGTTATATTATGTTATAAAGACAGAAAGCGAATTTGTTTTGATTTTCTCTTTTTTTCTTTTTCGGTGCTGAAATTAAATCCTACAGCTGTTGGCTATACTTACTACGGGGTCCTTCACAATACAAAGGAATGGACCCATGATGTCCTTACTGGCCTGATTTATGTTAATGTAAAAGGAAAATTATGAAATTAAACAATGATACAGTTCACTTGCAATATTAATGGAAAAGAAATTTAATATGATGCTCAGCCAGGGCCTTCTCTCTAGGGTTTCCACTTGTTGCTTCGTAAATATCCTATGGACTTGTAAACCATCCGTCCTGTCTTACGAAAGAAGAGCTAGGCACACACCCTCCCAATGCTGTCATGCAAT
This sequence comes from Macrobrachium rosenbergii, assembly GCA_039081455.1. NCBI lineage: Eukaryota > Metazoa > Arthropoda > Malacostraca > Decapoda > Palaemonidae > Macrobrachium > Macrobrachium rosenbergii. Next base: position 5,958,196 of record JANJGK010000050.1, read on the forward strand.
AGCTAACTAGTTCAAAAATTTTAATTTCATGCATTAATCATTGGCCGGAGGATAGCAAAATATTAAATCTTGACTTGGTAACTTATCACAGCCTTGACTGGTATACGAGTCTGGCAGGCGGTGTTCAGGTTTGGTAAAATCTCACTTTCCTTATTACTGTAAATTGTAAATTATAGCTGCTCTCATTTAATGCACACTTACCTACCTACTCTTCATATTATTATAACATTGGTATTCTTAATATTACTTACCTTGTCATGCATCCTTGGTTGGGAGAATTTAGCATGAAATTAATATGATCCGACTTTTTATCTTTGAATTAATTTGTATTTAATTTGATTCCAAGTTCTTTATCTCTGTTTAGAGAATGCTGCTCTAATCCCAGAGATCCTGGCAAGATGGCGCCACTGTTGCGTTGGTCATGCGGCTCATGAGTTTACTTATTAATTTTAATGATTTATATTGCCTTGAATAACCTACGACCCATGTAATCCTATCAGTTAAGGCTGATAGTTATCTAAAAAAAGACACAAGTTAGCAAAACTAATTTAGGTCGCCAGCTGAGGCTAGATTACTGAATATAGCAATTTATTCTGACCACATGAACTACATCAACATTACTCAAACAACTAGTTTCAACAAAGAAAGGTATTAATTGTTTCTTACAGGAGCAAATAACAGCTCCAACTTCGTCCCACTTCGGACACAAGATATTTCAACATAAAGGGGTGAATAACACAACGGCTTGGGGTCTCTTGTGACATGTCTATGAAGCAAATTCAAGCATGTGAATTGAGGATCTTGGTATCACGTATGCTAATTCTTCTCCAAACAAGATTCTGGCCAGGTTCCAAGGCACGCCCAATTCTGGAATAGACGTATCCAGATAACATTCCTATATCAAAAGACCTCTCACTTATCATCAACTGACTGCAAGGGATGAATCTTAGATCAGGAATATTACTTTAACACCAGGGAGGATAATTTATGCAATTCCACTAGGCAACAATAATTGTACTTCATATATTTGACTTCATAAATTTTCCTTAGTCAGTGACTGTTTAAGAGAGGGAAACTTAAAACACTGAAAATTAGTGTCAGATGAAAGGAAAGAGAACTGGGAGTAATTGTCATCTTCAGACTTACCGCTAGAATAGATAATGCAGTGATCAATTGCATCAGAAGCCCTGGGTCTATTGAAATGGCAATTTCTGCAGCTGTTCAACAAAGGGTGGGGGAAGAACAAAGGAGGGATATGCTAGATGCCTGATATGCGTGTGGTTGCCTTAAGACTTTGTTGAGCTGGGTCAATTGCATGAGTGCTTGCTTCAAACTCACCCCCCGCCCCACAAACTGCCTTGGCTTGGGCACAGATAGCATCTGAAAAATGACAAAAAACTCGCCAGTACAGAGGTCATAGAAAAGTGAGCTTAAGGTACATTCTAGCTAAGGGTGGTCCTAGCAAAACCTACTTTGTCTGATATGCCTCTAAACTGAAATTCTTACCCCTTTTGACAGTTGGTTCTTTGTGAACAACAACTCCTGCTCTCTTGCTTTCCTCCCTAGTATGCCCTCTTACTTTAACAAAGAGAAAGCATTTATATATATATATATATATATATATATATATATATATATATATATATATATATATATATATATATATATATATATATATATATATATATAATTAAATGAAGGAAGGGAGCTCGAACAGTGATTATGAATATTTATAATATATATATATATATATATATATATATATATATATATATATATATATATATATATATATATATATATAATCATATATACACATATATATATACAATTAAGGTTACAGCAGACAGAATTCAGGGTAAAATTACGAAGATATTGACATGGGCTCCGGATATGAAGCCAAATAGTACACAGTTGGCGAGTACTCATCCTAGGAGGCATAAATGGGCAGCAGTCACTTTGGTAGGAACAGCAGTGGCCATGGCAGCGATTGGTGGGGTAGCAATTACGAGTTCTGTTTCTAGTGACATTTTACCTTTGTGGGTGTTAGAGTCTACTTTGAAGGATGCAGCTTATGATTGGGGGTCTAAAATAATTTTCAGAGGTAGTGGTTTGTATAGCTACTATGGGATAATTAAGGCATGTTTGTCTAATAGGGGGTTAATCATAGAGGTTCCGACTAGTGACAAGGAGTAGTTTCGCAGTTATGTAATAAGACCTTTTCCTAGCACATACAATGGCTCTGTAGTGATATTGGAGGAAATAGACACTACGTACATTCTGGGTGATAGATATCAATCTTCGGCTATAGATTATAAGTCAGAATGTGTGTTAGTCCACAATAAGTATATTTGTGATAGCCAAATGTTTGTGTTAAGGGGTGTAGACTTAGGGGAACGCGAGTTACAACTGACGCACAACGAGACAGCTTCACACTGTATATACCTTTCGATCAGCCCTCACCGGCCGGCTACATGGTGGTTCCCGTGACAACATCAACGGCGGTGCACTGCACGAGCTGCAAGATTGTTATGCTCTGTGCCAATTCGTCTACAACGCTGATACTCGAGGGGCGCTGTTATTCAATGGTACATGCAGAATAATCTCTGCCCTGTTTATGATCCTAAGCAGAAGAATTCATAATTCGTCGGCGAATATTTTCTCTCAACACAGGCATCATCATCATCAAGGAGTGGTGGAGTTACCGGGCATGATGGAGATATCTATTTTGCCAGCGTTGACAGAAGAAGAAGGAATTTATTATATTGACTCTTTTTACAGAAAAGTTAAGTATAGCTTAGTTTTACCAGACCACTGAGCTGATTAACAGCTCTCCTAGAGAGGGCTGGCCCGAAGGATTAGACTTATTTTACGTGCTAAGAACCAACTGGTTACTTAGCAATGGGACCTACAGCTTATTGTGGAATCCGAACCACATTATAGCGAGAAATGAATTTCTATCACCAGAAATAAATTCCTCTAATTCTTCATTAGCACGCCAAAGACTCGAACTCGGGTCTAGCGAGTGCTAGCCCACAACTCTACCGACTTGCCCAACAAGGAACTTCCTTTTTACAGAAATGAATTAGTGGTACCGAGTGTCCTAGCCTTGTTGTTGGTAATTATATTAATTATGTGTGTCACTATTTTCTTAAACTGTGGATGGCTGTGCTGGTTTAGGCAGAAGTAGTCACCACAAGTGCAAATGTCGGTGACACATGCTTGGGATGTGCCTGGTTTGTGTCAAGGTCGACACATTGGTGGTGACCAAGCTATGTTTTATTGAACATTGGTATGCCACTGTTGTGCAGAGGTCAAACAGGGCAAGAAGCGGATGCTTGGATGTTTTTCGGATTCAACATGGTCTGAACATGGCCGGGCATTTCTGCCACAAATTCAACATTGTCAACCTTCTTGAAGTCCCTTGGTTACAACACACATGTGAATGGAAGTAAAGTCAGCATCGAAACTTCCAGAAGCCTTATCCACTTGTAGATCCGGATTTGTAGGGCGTGTCACTGTGGTGATGTAAGTTCGTTTGTTCGAATGGGAGTGGCCGATAAGGCAAGTGCAAGATCTTTTGTGAAGTATGGGCCATTGTTGTTGTTGAAGCTGATTATCATAGACGGTGAAAGATAAGCTCTCTGTTACCCGTTGGAAAGGTAAGCTTAAGACAGTTGATGAACATTTAGTGCCTTGCCATGTATTTTATTATTTCTTAAGGCTTGTGATTTTTCTTATATTTGTGTATTTTCTTTATTTGAGTTTTCATTATGTTATGGGAAATATCCCTCATTGTCTCATATTTAAACTAATATAAGAATGTTTCTTGACTGACAGATGTTACTGGGATAAACCATGCGCAGGTGCGCAAACAGCGTGGACGGTGGTCAGGGGTGACTGTTTTGGACATCTGTCTTTACTGTGTCTGACTAAGTGTTAGTATGGAACACTTAGTATCAATGCGGGGGAAGGAGTTTGGTTTCTCTTTTATTATCACTTATAGTGTGTTTTAGTGACGTTGTAGGTGGGAGTTTAATAACCTGCTATTACCTCATTTTTGTTTTTTATTTAATCAATATCATGTTGGGCTTACGAAATAAAGTCTAGTTTTGCATCCCAGGTTTGATTTAAACATACCCGTTTAGATGTAGAATTGTATTAGAGCTTAAGAGAGAGAGAGAGAGAGAGAGAGAGAGAGAGAGAGAGAGAGAGAGAGAGAGAGAGAGAGAGAGAGAGACGGTTTACTTTGGTCAGCTACCAACCTGCCCGATTTTTGCCAGGTAAGTTGGGAAAAAGGTTGTAAGCATGTTTATTTCATATAACATACACACACACACACACACACATACATATATATATATATATATATATATATATATATATATATATATATATATATATATATATATATATATATATATATGGAGCCTCGATGGCACAGTCGGTTACAGCAGCAGCTTCGGACTTCGTAGAGGTCTGTGGCGCGGGTTCAAATCCGCAGCTGACTGATCAGAGAGGCGGACACTTTGCTATTCATGTAGACACCCTGGGATTATGTATGTAATCAACGGATAGGTTTGCTTAAAAAGCAAATGGGTGTTACAGACTAAATACACACACAAAACAAAGCCATTCCAACATCTTCAAAAAACATAACAAACATCTCACACGTCTCGAACTCTCGACCTACCCACGCAACAACTTCTCGCTGCTGGGAGAAAGGGCGTTGGGTCTGGTATGATACATGTACCATACGCTACCAGGGTCTAAGCGATGTCAGGCAGGACAGCCGACCGAGACTATGGTCTACCCCAAAGCCAAATCAAAAGTCCCTCAAAACAAGGCACCGTGCTTATCCCATACAAAAATGGAAAAAAAGCACGTTAAAAGAAGAAGAAGAATATATATATATATATATATATATATATATATATATATATATATATATATATATATATATATATATATAGACTCAAACTTCATTGCAAGCAACCATAATTGTTGTAGACCTCTGGGGAGGTTTATGTTTAGCTTGTGATACCTATGGATATCCAAGCAGATATTAAAAACAATATTGAAAATATTTTTTTTATTCATTTAAAAACGTTATCAAGTGTTTATTATGTTATTGTATTAAGTATATCAACATGCCATGTTTTAAAGTCACTGAAAATTTTATACCTCTAGGGTCATAAAACTTCAGCCATCGTATCCAGACTGGTTTCGTCATCAACAAATCCAGTCAATGTGTGTCACACGATGTTAGAATTTACCCAACTCTCTCTCTCCCCCCCCCCCCCCTCTCTCTCTCTCTCTCTCTCTCTCTCTCTCTCTCTCTCTCTCTCTCTCTCTCTCTCTCTCAGCAGGACGTTAGGGAAAAGTCTTGATTTTTATAAGAACGAAACATCGAGAGTGAGTTTCCAATATTTCGGAAAAAATATGGGCTTTCACTCGGTTGATGTACTTTTTAAATATCAATTTTTTTTAAATTGTTTTCTTTCTATAGAGAAGTTGGGATAAGCTTGAGCATAAGATGTCATATAAACAATTAATATTTATGTAGAAGTTAAGAAAGAAACTATTATATTAGTTTGAATTATCCTTCCAGTGTGTATTGATTACGAAATAATAGAAAATCAAACTGCTAAGCATTCACCACTTATTGAACGAAAAGAAAATAGACATCAAAGAAAATGAAGAAAAGCAGCCAATATCTAAGGGTGACTAAATAAATCTTCAGAAAATTTAACTATTAAACTATTCAGTATGTCAAAAAAAATTGCCATTTATTCCCCTTGAATAAAATTTCCTAGTTTTCTTGAATACTTATTTTGATGTATTTCCCAGTTTCTATGAAAAAATACGTTGATGTGATTGTTTTGCTCCACAGAAGAAGCTTTTTATTATATTAACTATAGCAATGAGTTTGTATAAATTAGTACATTGATATTTAAAGTAGTAAAACACCTTTTTCGCAAATTTTATCCATCTCTATAAAATTAAATGACGTCTGATTGCAGTGTTGTCAAACTTCTTCTTGTGGAGAATGTATATGTTGTTTTCTTGTTGTAAGGGCACATGCCAGTGGATTAAGCTTGCCTTCTGGACGAAACCCTTTTTTTTTGTATGTTGGGTTACGATTAAACAACTTAATGTTTGTGTTTTAGTTGATGGTTTGTTACGTAACCCTGTAGTTTTGTAGATGTGACAACTGTGCTATCCAATGTACTGCTCCCGAGTTTTCTTCCAGGGTGGGAACATGAAGCTCTGCCTGTTTCGCAGCAAACTCCAGAAAGGCAAGTTGTAGAAGAAATTCTCGTAAAATCCAGCCCCATCACCTCGTGAACTGTCGTCGTGATTGCAGTAATTTCTTCATAAGAATATTCTGAAATCCCCTTTTTCTTGCCATTTATGTTTTCCTCTATCGAAGTAACGTAACGTTTTGTCAATTTTTGCAGTAATATGTTAATGTTTTCTTGCTTCTTAATGTAACTTGGATGATTGTTGTGTCCTTTAAATATTAATTATATGTGTTAAACTTTTTAAATGCGTATTTGTGAACCCGTGTGGCATCACCCAAAAAGAATTGGTGCAGGAAATATAGTTGATTGTTTCTCATCTGCACTTTGTTGGAAAGAATATAATGTTTCTTGACTTCATGGTACATTTAAGTAAGTTAGTAAACTCCTCAGCACTGTAACTTGGTCTCATTCAAAGCTAGGGCAGGAGGGCTTAAGGTTGAATGAAATCGTACCGAATGTAGGCCTAAAACTTTAAAGTTTCACCACATTCTTTGCTAGTTATAGTAGTACTTTGCTTTGGTCCTTCGAACGAACCGGATGCCATAACGATTCACAAAGGATTTTTTTGGATGTTAAAGATAATTTACGATAAAGTTCACGTTGGTGATGGATGGCTATAAAGTCATTTTAGTGTAGCTGGCACGTGTCCAAAGTTATTTGGTGAGCAGGGTAAGGTATTGAATTACTTGGAGTGTTTTGCCAAGTAATCTATTGTTTATGGAACATTATTGTTCGTATTTAGTGATCACTCTGTGAAGAAATTCTTGTTGAATTTCGTAGCCATTTTGAACTTAGGTTTTCGTGACCAGATTTATTTTGTGAAGTATTGAATTACTTGGAGTGTTTTGCCAAGTAATCTATTGTTTATGGAACATTATTGTTCGTATTTAGTGATTACTCTGTGAAGAAATTCTTGTTGAATTTCATAGTCATTTTGAACTTAGGTTTTCGTGACCAGATTTATTTTGTGAAGTGATGAAGAGCACGTGGTCAAATTATCTATCATTCAGTGAATGTTATTCGACCTATGAATAAGATTAGTTATATTTTCAATCAGGTTTAGATAATTTGCCATACATTTTGATATTTGAGCAAGTTTGTTATTGATCCATTAACAAGATAATGGATTCCAAGATTAGGGTAGTTATTGAAAGGGAAATTATTTCCTTACAAGATTTGCTTGATGAGACAGATAACTGCATTGGTGATACTGATACACCAAAATCGACCCTTGTAATGTATGAACGTTGTCTTATTGAGGGTCTACGACGTTTTGAAGATAGTTGGTCACAGAATGTGACGATTATTTCACAGGATAGTGAATATGATAGTTTATGTAGAAGTTATAGAGCAATAACTAGATGTGTAAGGAAAGCTATTGCTACTGCACAGAAAACTATGAGCGAGATTGACACGGGAGATATAAATCAACAGCCCGCTTTGCCTCCTCCCTCGGCTCCCATTAACCCTCTCCCTCCCCCTAAACTCCCAGCAATTAAGATACCTGAATTTAGCGGTGGGGAAGAACAATGGCTTGCATTTTGGGATATATTTAACAGTTTAGTTCACGATCGTATGGATATTTCCAATGTGATTAAGTTTTCTACCCTCAGAGCTAGTTTAAAGGATAACGCCTTTAAAGCCATAGAAGGTTTGCCTGTCACTAATGCCAATTATTCAGTAGCTATTCAGACCCTTAAGGAGAAGTATGATAATAAGGACAAATTGAAACGTAGACTTATGTCCAAATTAACGCATTTAGTCCCTCCCAGTCATACAATAGAGGATTTGAACACTTTCAAATTGGAATATGAGAAGATTATTTTACAAATGAACACATTGAATTTAGATGTAGAGGCCATGAACCCCATTTTCACTAGTATAATATGCGAGAAATTATCACCTGAAACACGTAAGGCTATAGCTAATAAACATAATAGTATGTCTCTTGATTTAAAGCAAATTTCCTCAGGTTTGAAATATGTTTGTGAATTAATGGAATTTTGTTACGAAGGTGAGAATTCTAATAAGAGAAAACGTGATCAGGGTAACTATTCTAAAGTGATTCCCTCAAATGTGCAAAACGTGCAGAGAGCACAACAAAGTAACAGTAAGCCTAGTAATAGTAGTTCTTACCATAATTGTGTGTTTTGCTCGTCGAACCATGCCTCTCGCGATTGTAAGACTTTCAAAACCATTGATAGTAGAAGGGACAGAGTTAAATATTTAAGATTGTGCTTTGCTTGCCTCAAAGGAGGTCATTTATTCTCTGAATGTAGAAACAAACCGAAATGTAATATATGTGATGGGCCTCATTACCCGATGATTTGTAAGAAAACAGAAAACCCTGTTAATCCTGCTCCACCAAAGTTGAGTGTAAATAGTACTAATGTTAGTAAGTCAAATGTTAATTCTGGGAAATCTCATAATGATTCTAAAGGTGCTGTAAGTAAAGGTGATTCCCCAGTAGTTATGACTGCTTCTTTGGGTATTGATCATTCTCAGACTAATAAGAGTTCTGTTTCGACTGCTCTTCCTACTGCTAATGTAATTGTGTCAGGGAATGGACATCGTTCCTTTGGGAGAGCACTCTTTGATTCTGGTGCACAAAGAACGTTTATTGCAACGGAATTAGCTCATAAGCTTAGCCTACCGTCCATAGCAACAGTAGCCTTAAAGGTAAAACCATTTGGCAGTGATGCCATGGAAGTCAATTGTAATATAGTAAGAGTTGTGGTGAGACTAGGTAAGATTCGTACTGTCATTAATGCCATTGCATTCGATAGAGTTAATTCCAGAATTTATTCTCCAGGTTTAAGTAAGTCAGCTGCGTTCTTGACGAGTAAAGGCATAAAATTAGCAGATAATGATTTAAATTCAGATGAAGTGAATGGTATAGAATTGGTCATTGGAGCTGATTACTATGGAAAATTCATTCACAACCGTCAAATTTGCTCTGGAATACAGATATTGAATAGTTCTGGCGGTGCACTAATTTTTGGACCTCTTCCTAGTTGGTCTTATGACGATGTAGAATCTAATGAGATTACTACATCAAATGTATGTTGTTCAAGAATAGAAGTAGAGGAAATCCCTATTAATTCTTGTTGTGAAGTTAGAAAATTATGGGATTTAGAAAGTGTTGGTATTCGTCAATCTGAAATTAGTCCTGAAGAAAGAGAATCAGTTAAGTGTTTTAAGGATAAAGTAAAAAGGGTTGACAATAAGTATGAAGTGTCCTTGCCATTTAAAGATGAAAGTAGACCGCCTGTTAACTATAGAATAGCCATTGGTCAATTAAATTCCTCGCTACATAGATTCGAATCTGACCCCTCCTTGTATGCTCATTATGATAAGATTATCCAAGATTACGTTCAGTCTGGGTTTATAGAATTAATTCCCTCAGGCTCCCCTATTATAGGGCATTATTTACCCCACCATGCTGTATTGAAGGATTCAGAAACAACTCCCATTCGAATAGTTTTTAATGCTTCTTCCAAGGCTAAAGGAGAACTTTCCTTAAATGATTGTTTATTAACTGGTCCCTCATTAACTACTAAACTTTTTGATGCCCTGTTGAGTTTCCGTACAAACCCAGTAGCTGTGATTTCAGATATCAGTAAAGCCTTTTTAAGGATAGGCATTTCACCTGACTGTCGTGATTATTGCAGATTTCTATGGATAACTGATCCCTCCGATTTGAAGTCTACTGTAACTTACCGGTTTTGTGTAGTTTGTTTTGGAGCTACATGCTCCCCCTTTCTCTTGCAGCAAACCCTTTTGCATCATTTATCTTTACATGATAATCCCCTTGCATCATCTCTGATGAAGAATTTCTATGTAGACAATTTTAGTAAAACTTACAAGGATGTGTCAGTCTTGATGGATGAGTATCCAGTAATAAATGAGATTCTTGAAGATGCTAATATGCCTCTACAAGAATGGGTCAGTAATGATTCAGAGTTTAACAGAACCATAGATGTTATCAAAGAAAGAGTGAACGTTTTGGGTTTAGAGTGGTATCTAACACAAGATGAGATGTCACTGAAGGAAGTAAATTGTGAGTATAAAGGACCTTTAACCAAGCGAAAGGTCTTATCAGTAATAGCTCGAATGTTTGATCCTCTAGGATTATTGTCACCAATACAGGTGAGAGGTAAATATTTTCTTAAATGTTTGTGGAGTAACTACGGGTGGGATGACCCTTTGCCAGAATCATTATGTTCAAGGTTTGATGAAATTTGCAAATGTATTAGAAATGTAGAAAGTTTAAAGTTTCCTAGGTTTGTTGTACATCCTCAAGGTTCCCACTTACATGTATTTTGTGATGCCTCTAACAAGGCATATGGAGCTGCTGCCTATGTGATTGATTTCAAGAGAAGTGTAAGCAATTTACTGGTCAGTAAGTGTAAAGTTGCACCAAACCCTAAACAGACTATTCCGCATTTGGAATTGACAGCCTTGTCCTTGGGTGCGAAACTTGCTGGAAGATTAATGCAGAATAATGATTTGAGATTGAGTTCTTGCACTCTCTGGAGTGACTCCATGGTTTCTATTTGTTGGGTGAAGAACAATAATAGTAAAATTCCCTATGTACGAAACAGAGTCACTGAAATTAATGAATTCAAGTTTCCTCTACGGTATACCCCCTCTAAGGATAATCCAGCTGATATTCTATCCAGAGGTAGTACTAGTAAAGATTTAGCGCAAAATTCCTTATGGTGGAATGGCCCTAAATGGCTTTTAACTGGTGATTATCCCCAATCTTTAGCTACAGAAACTGTGCATGTTAATGAAATTCTTTCAGAACCTAAGTTTGTTAACCCTCCAACCCCATTAATTGACATCCCACGTTACAGTAATTTAAGTAAGCTTAAACGTATCATGAGGTCAATATTGCTTTTTCTTAATAAATGCAGTAAAGGTTCTAAGTTTGTTGTTAACGAAATGAAAGCACTTGTCCTCCTTGAACAGAAGCAACATTTTTCTACTACCAGAATGTACCTCTGTGATAAGAATTCACATGGAGTGTCCATGGATATTAAGAATTTCTGTAATCAGTTGAACTTATTTGTTGATGAGGAAAATCTAATTAGGTCTCAGGGTCGCATGAAAAACGCTTCCATGTCTTATGATACTCAGTGCCCAATGTTATTGCCTTCCAGAAGTTATTTAACAGTGTTGATAGTTGAACATTTGCATAGACATCATCACCATTGTGGTGTCAATTCTGTACTGGTATTGTTGAGGGAAACTTTTTGGGTACCGAAAGCACGACAAGTTATCAAATCAATTCTGTCAAAGTGTGTTTTGTGTCAGAAGTTAACCAAGAAACGGTTGTGTTTGCCTCCTCCTCCACCATTACCCACAGAAAGAGTGAGATATGATAGATCTTTCCAATCAGTAGGAGTTGATTATACTGGTGCTATTAATGTTTTTGATCATGAGACTGGCTTGGAGGAGAAGGTCTTTATATGTCTATTTACCTGTACTACGAGCAGGGCAGTTCATTTTGAATTGACTCATTCCATGACTGCTTCCGATTTCCTACTGGCTTTTCGACGCTTTGTAGCATATCATTCTCTGCCGAGTCTGATTATATCTGACAATGGTAGGAATTTTGTTGGATTTAATAATTTCCTGAAGGAAATTATGGATGAACCAGAGGTAAAGTCATACCTTGAAGGAAATTGTGTTAATTGGAAGTTCATTACACCGCGAGCCCCCTGGTCTGGAGGCTTTTATGAACGCCTTATTGGTGTTCTAAAGGGATGTTTGTCCAAAGCCTTATATCACAAACGTGTATCCTTTGAAGAGTTGAGAACTCTACTTGTTGAGTTTCAAGCTGTGATAAATTCTCGACCACTGACTTATCTCTCCTCTGATCGAGATTGTGAGGCTTTGACTCCCTCCATGTTACTTTATGGGCGAAATATTTGTATTTCCCCTCCTCTTAACAATTCAGCAACTGATGACCCAGATTTCATGAGTTCAAGTGATCTTAGAGAACAATATTTTAGATTATCATCAGTGCTAAGAAAATTTGAGAACTCTTGGAAAAGAGACTATTTAGTGTCCTTGAGAGAGAGACATTTTAATTCTAGTGATTATCTCTCTGCAAATGTGAAAGTTGGGGACATAGTGATGGTAGACTTAGATGATCATCTGGGGAAAGGCTATAGATCCCTCCTCTCATTGGGTAAGGTTACCCAGCTGTTTCCATCGTCTGATGGTGTGATTAGGTCTGTAGAAGTGAGAGTGAATAATAAACTATACATGAGATCAATCACAAAGCTCGTACTTCTGGAATTACCCGAGAGGGAATTTGATAGTGTCGTAACTCAGGAGCCAGATAGTGTGCCTCTGAGTGGTACTAGACCTCGGCGTGCAGCAGCAATCCGCTGTGATCAAGAGAGAAAGGATTTAATTTCTATGGATGTACTCTAAAATGTATATTTGATTTAAATTTTGATGTGTTAAGATGGTCACAGCTGCATAGCGTTATTCAATTGAATTCGCTCCTGGGTGCAGTTGTGATTACTTCTAATTATGATTCTTTCTTGGGGGAGAATGTCAAAAAAAATTGCCATTTATTCCCCTTGAATAAAATTTCCTAGTTTTCTTGAATACTTATTTTGATGTATTTCCCAGTTTCTATGAAAAAATACGTTGATGTGATTGTTTTGCTCCACAGAAGAAGCTTTTTATTATATTAACTATAGCAATGAGTTTGTATAAATTAGTACATTGATATTTAAAGTAGTAAAACACCTTTTTCGCAAATTTTATCCATCTCTATAAAATTAAATGACGTCTGATTGCAGTGTTGTCAAACTTCTTCTTGTGGAGAATGTATATGTTGTTTTCTTGTTGTAAGGGCACATGCCAGTGGATTAAGCTTGCCTTCTGGACGAAACCCTTTTTTTTTGTATGTTGGGTTACGATTAAACAACTTAATGTTTGTGTTTTAGTTGATGGTTTGTTACGTAACCCTGTAGTTTTGTAGATGTGACAACTGTGCTATCCAATGTACTGCTCCCGAGTTTTCTTCCAGGGTGGGAACATGAAGCTCTGCCTGTTTCGCAGCAAACTCCAGAAAGGCAAGTTGTAGAAGAAATTCTCGTAAAATCCAGCCCCATCACCTCGTGAACTGTCGTCGTGATTGCAGTAATTTCTTCATAAGAATATTCTGAAATCCCCTTTTTCTTGCCATTTATGTTTTCCTCTATCGAAGTAACGTAACGTTTTGTCAATTTTTGCAGTAATATGTTAATGTTTTCTTGCTTCTTAATGTAACTTGGATGATTGTTGTGTCCTTTAAATATTAATTATATGTGTTAAACTTTTTAAATGCGTATTTGTGAACCCGTGTGGCATCACCCAAAAAGAATTGGTGCAGGAAATATAGTTGATTGTTTCTCATCTGCACTTTGTTGGAAAGAATATAATGTTTCTTGACTTCATGGTACATTTAAGTAAGTTAGTAAACTCCTCAGCACTGTAACTTGGTCTCATTCAAAGCTAGGGCAGGAGGGCTTAAGGTTGAATGAAATCGTACCGAATGTGGGCCTAAAACTTTAAAGTTTCACCACACAGTAATTAAATGATAATAATCGAAATACGAGAGTTAGGAATTTCTTATTCATATCCTCGTATATCTTGTGAGTCAAGGAAGTAAACGAGAGGTAACAAAAACCAACGCGAGCTGACATAGCTGTTTAATGATAAACCTGGTTAGTGTTAGCAGAGTGCGCAAGTCATACATAGGACTATATAGGAATTTCTGTTAATAGATTAGGTAAAATGGATTTTATAATTACAAGGTCTTCTATAAAACTTCTCTACAGCTTTCTGTGAGAGGTTACAAAAGCCAACAACAACTGGCATAGGCCTGAAGATGTTTCTTCTTGAGAACATAAGTGTAGTCTTTGAGTCTTTCGTTAGTTTGTTTAGTTACCCCCTACCAATTACGAACTCATTTTCTCCTATATATTTTGTTTGTGCATTATTAATATATCTCTTCCTGTATTTGTCTTGTAAACCTTTAAGAGAAGAGATTGAAATAAACATCTTTACTTGTTTAGGCCATTATGAAGTTTATGTAATGCATAGGCAAAGAAGTACTTATTTTCCAACTGCGCATTTTGTATCCACGATCTTAACGAGAGTAATAAAGAGAGTTTGATTTAGATTGGCTGCCTCTCATTTATGAACCCGACCGTCTTCATTTCAGCCTTGAGATTGCCTCAGGATCTACAATGAGTACACAAGTCATATATAAGACTATTATGGAATTGGGCTAACATATTTTGTTGAATGGTTTTTATAATAACAAAGGCTTCTATAAAGCTTCTTGACAGCCTTCTGTGAGGGTGAACATATAAAAATTAAAACAGGGAAGATGACCAGAAGGCTGTCTAAGAAATAATTTGAAAATGGAGGTCTGCATGAAAAGGCTGCTTTCACTAAAGTTAGGAAAATACTACGCCAGTTAAAAGATAAGAAGAAGAACAAGGGAAGCAACTTCGTAAACAGAAAATAAAGACGAGGAAGGTAAGATTCTCTATATAGAATAATAGATGGATCAATGAAATAACCGAGTGAATAGACAGTTGCGCACATTAGGAAAATTCGGGAAAACTATAGATCCCTAAACAGTACTGGCCTAGGCCTATTTTAAGTGGAATAGATTTCCTTGCCAAAATATGAACAACGTTTTCTAATTATTCTGTTTGCCTTAAACCTATCGCCATATAACGTGCCTGCTAGATCAGTTGGCAGACCGTCAGCAATTCGAAAAGATGTCGGTTGAAGGTCACAGGTTCGAGACCTGTGCGGGCTAAATGCTCTTTCTTTTCTATTTTATATTTAGGAGCAGTGTAGAACACACTATGTTCAGTTAAAAGCTTTAGAGAGTATTTCGTACAGAGATTAAATATAATTGTAAGAAAAGTTCCTTTGAACATCTTGGAATAATTTCTAAGGCAATGAACCAATGTTTGAGTATTTATTGTCAAACAGATCTATATAATATTTCTGGTAGCTGTGAAGTATATAGTCTTTTTTTCACTTTTACCAAGCTATTTCCAACCATTTGCAATTAGATCATATTAATTAATGCAACATTTCACTTATCAAACATAAAGACTGAATGACATGTCAATCATATATGCCTCATTTGAATATCCGGATGACCTCAGTGGGTTATCTAGGCCTACGGTAGAGTCGCTATTCACTATAATCATAAATTCAAATGAGATATTTTATTAAATTCCACTTCAACTGAGTTAGAGTAAGTTAAAATTTATCTAGGCTTAAGGTTTCTGATTGCCTCACCTGATATAAAGGGTTGTATTTTACACTATAGCTTTATTGAACATTCCACAAAATAAATAACAGTTCTTGTCATTCATGAAAGAAATAAAAACCTTTGTAATACTATTATTTAAGTTCTATGGAGATATGATTTCTATAATCAATAGTCTCAGAATGTTTAACATTCCAGAATGTAGTGTAATCTTTATGTTTGTGTTAAATGGACCTTTATAAAAAATGGGTGTCAATGCGATCTATTTAGGGGAAACTATAACAAAGGTAGCAAAGGCACGACATATAATCTTATGTACAGAAATAAATGTATAATGTATATATTTATATATTAGGGTAGATTACAGTTTCGTATGCTGGGCTTCCTAACTCATTCTGCCAGTGCCGAGATCCCTCCGCCAAGGTAAGTAGTTCCACCTAAACAGCTGACGACCAACGACCCAAAATGCCCCAAGTCCTACCGACCCGACCCGACATGCCCCGAGACCTACCTCAGTCTCGTCCGAGTTGCCAATATGGCTACGTCCGAGTCGTATCCGTCCCACGTTCAATTTGCGGCTAAGAATCCAGTGACCCTTATGGATTTAGGTGTTTTGTGCAATGAAGAGCGGTCATTGCTCGTCTACCTCATCAAAATGCGGTCTAATTTCGCCGAATCACAACAATCACGAGACGCCGCCGTCTCAAACGGATTGGTCAATTCCACACGGTCGTGTTCCCCCAGTTCCAGTTGTTCAGATCCCGCTAAACGCATGTGTCCCAGCGCCAAAACGAAGAAGAATGGAGTTACCGATATCGGCCATTTCGGATTTCTCCGACGATTCCGACTTCGAATAAGGTACGTGCTATTTCGAACAGTTTACGATACACTAATTGTACGGCCCTTCTGGGGGGGTCTGGCGGGGGCGAAGCCCCCCCGCCCAGGTGAGGACACGCCATCCTGTGTTCGGTTAGGTCAGTTTCGTCAGGTTAGGTAACGACCTAGGTTTCTGGGGGGGTCCAGGCGCCCCCCCGGCCAGGTAAGGGCACGCCGCTCTGTTTTCGGTTAGGTCGGTTTCGTCAGGTTAGGTCGCCATCTTTTTGTATTCGTCCGCCGATTCTCTAGCCGGTACCCACTGCCACCTGGTGGTGGGTCATGGCTAGGAAATTGGCAGACAGAAACCCACAGCATACAAAACTGTAATCACCCTATACAGTATATTATTTTGCAGAACTTTTCAAATCAAAACTAAAATTGGGTAGTTTATCATGTATCCGGGTACCGGGTAACTGCACAACAACCAAATCTATCCGCACAGGTAGGCTAAGTAGTTCGACGCCGACCCTACCCAACCTAACAACCTGACTGCGCTCGACCATTCTAGCACAGAATTCAAATAGTTTTCACATCCCTCTCACGTTCAATTTGCCGCAGCAAACCCGGTGACTATTATTGATTTGGTGAAATTAATTGCGTTTGTTTCTGATGAAAAGTGGCCTCTTAGGCGATTTTAGTGGTCTGTGTGAACAGTGGTTAGGATAGTAAATCGTCGATAACTAGATGTTAGGGATACAATTTCCCCCCTTGTAACCCCTGTGGTTAGCATGCACAGCGCGATATTACCGCTTACCAGAATATACGTGCCTACCAGGAATCAGTCAAAAAGCAGATAAGACGTGCAGCACCATTCTGCCCCGCCGAAACTGTGATCAGATTTGTGTAAAAATGACCGCTAACAGCCACTGGCTCCACAGACATCGTCTGTCCGCCATTTTTGTTTTATTGTCTGTCCGCCATATTTGTTGTGTACCATCCTGCCAGTTCTCTTGTCAGCGCTTACTGCCATCTAGTGGTAGGTTCTGACTAGAAAACTGGCCGAATGCAGGGTTGCCCGGGTAAACCATAGCTGCTCCCTAAAATTTTTTCATACTCGATGAAGAAATTCTTTTTTTTATGCACAGTTACACTCATAAACATTTTACCTTTTTCCTTGAAAATATTCACCTTCCTAATCCCCAAAGGAAGAAATGTTTGTTAGTTCAGTTCGTAAAACGTTAGCAGTTCTTTTGAAACTCGCTGAAGGTCACAACTTCAAGTCCTGCACGGGCTATACAGTTTTGCAGGTGGCCTAAATGAAGACTAATAATCACAGAATTTATTTTGCTGATTAAAGATTAGCATAATACTTTCAGAGCATTGGAAACAATGTCTTATGCTTCTCTAGCTTAGTCCATAGGACACATACAGCAATGCATGACTACTCTTGTAAGAGCCCCGACGCTATCTCTTCCAAACACGTGTGTGTTCGTGTGTTCATCAATCGTCATCATCGGAGCCGACAGGACAAAACAGGAGCGTATCGTTTTCTTTCTCTACAGGAACGCGATTGCAACCATACAATATTTCCGTCTGTTCTCCCTAAGCATTTTCGTCTTAATGTATGTACAATCACCACTACTTGCATTGCCATGCAAGTATTCTAATCATGTACTCATAATTTCCAACGAATCTTCTGTATCAAACTGTATGTGTGTTTCTGTTTGTGAAGACGCCAAATGTCTCTCCATTTCACATTTATTATGCTACTGCATTGTATCCATTAATCTGTCTTGAATCTCAAGCAATTGACCACATGTAGAATTTCCTGGCCTTTCCACTGATGTATGTTTCATCACTGTATGTTAATCATGTCTCTTGATATCGCCATCTGTTTGTCTGCCGACAAACACAGATGTCTGAACCTTTTATCTCTGTTTTACCTGTCTGTGTGTAGACGCTACATTACCGCTCGCACGCGTCAATAACATCGAAGATTCTATACATTTATCTCAGTAAGGAACTACCAATAAACCAGTTAACACCCAGCCAGTATGTCACTCATACCCCAGTCCTTACATTCTTATGGGTTTTTATTTTAGACCAAAATATAAAATACTCACCACTCCCACCTCTAATACTCATACTAGATCAAGTGTAAACCCAGTGATACCTTGCATTTCAAGTTTTTGATGATCCTCCATTGTAAAGAAAAAAAAAGTGTTAAAATGAGTATGATAATTGAGGCCAGTAGCAATCAGTGTGTATCGCCTGGCCCAGGGAAGCCCTTCTTGCCAAAGGCCTCTATATAATCATGCCCAAAGCTCATACCTTTCTCATACTACCACTATTTTCAATAGTATGGCTAATCTCGTAGTATACGCCTAAGGGTACGTCCACACTGCAGTAAAGCATTCATAAACAAAAGTTGACAACTTGCCGCACATGTTAAAAACAGATTGAGCGTAAGTCAGTGACTTATTAGCATTCCTAACCAGTACTTCATATGATTATCCACTACTTGCCAGAGGCTTGTCCTGTATATGTATATATATATATATATATATATATATATATATATATATATATATATATATATATATATATATATATATATATATATATAAATATATATATATATATACTCGTATATATATATATATATATATATATATATATATATATATATATATATATATATATATATATATATATATATATATGTATGTATATATATATATATATATATATATATATATATATATACACACACACACACATAATATTGCCCTGTAATATGTATAGCATGCCATGGTTTTGATATATTTACTCTTCTATTTATCATGTGTTCTGTGTAATGATGATAATTGTTGATGCATTGTATGTAGTGTAATGTCAGATCCCAAAAGTTAGTGATTTAGATAACTTAACAATGTAATTTAGAATCAGCAGTATCTTTCTTGATAATAGCGTAGTAGCGGGAAAGAGAGATTTGAGTTAGACCAGATGTTGTGTTTTGATTCATCTGTCACCACTTAAGATAAGCAAGGGCTTTGTTTTGGGTAGCATGTTGACAGGTCAGGATAATAGTTAAGATTTTGTCTCATAAGAGAAAAGACTAATGATTTCGCAATGTTACATGCATTCCATACGATTTTCTGGCAAAAATGTGTACCTTTTCGAGAAATGCGTACAATTGTTGCACTGAAGCACATGACAATTATGTCATGTTTAAGATTGCATTGCTCTGATCATGTATTGTTCTAATGCATTAGTTTTGGCCCCAAAACGCTTTGCTCAGGAAGTGACATCATCTTCCTCTTCGAGAATATCCTCTTGTATCTAGTTCCCAAAATGCATTAATGACATCATCTGATTGTTTCATATCCTACTGGAATACTAAAAGTTTGTTCATTCTGATTTCAAAGATCGTTCGTGTTGGTTCTCTCTCTCTCTCTCTCTCTCTCTCTCTCTCTCTCTCTCTCTCTCTCTCTCTCTCTCTCTCTCTCTCTCTTCAAAAAAGAGAAGTTATTAATATAAAATATTTTTCTGGTCACTGGTATTAGTTCTAGTTTTTCAGATCTGAATGTAGGAAAAGAGTGTAACAGTGCCTAACAAAAAAGTGTTTTGTGAATCTCAAGCAACTGCATTTCAGGTGATTTTACAAAGGTTTTCACAAGCTTGTGTGAGGTAAAGTGAATTTTATTTATTATTACCACGGTATAATAAGGTATATTGAGAAATTTTTGCCTTTGTGAAATTCTTTTGGTAAATTTTGTGTGTATTTTGTGTGCTCTTGTGTTTGCAATCCCTTGATTTTTTTCACATTTTATATATTGATGATGATTTAACATTTATTCACTTAGAATTTTACATATTTCTTGATAATTTAACACTGCATACTTGATTTGACTTTCATTTACTAAGATTTTCTTTTCAAATCTTGAGTAAATTTTAATAGTTTAAGTTTTGCTTGATTAACTTAATTTCTTGAGAAATTAAAGTTTTTGTGATTTAGTTTTGTTTAATAATTCAATTCAAAAATTAATTAAATTTTGTGTTGTTTACAAGTAATGATAAATGTTTTCAGGTTGTGAATTCTAATTATAAATTTTGAATTTAAAAATAAATTTTTATATTTGAAATTTTTAAAAATAGTGTTTCATTTATTGACCACCAGTGAATAGGATTAATTGTGTGCATAAGGCAAAGTGATGAACATGTTTTGTTCCTTTAGTTTTGCTGAAGTGAATTAAGACCAGGGAAACAGTTAAAGTTGTTTGATGGAGTGATGCCATTTTACTCTAGTTGATACCTCACACTTGTTTTGATAAACTTAGTTTGATTTTTCATGTGATTAGTGAGCCTTTTAAGGGATCACCGTTACCTTTAGAGTACTCAGTCGTATTTTTAATGTTTTGAGAGTTCAGGTATCTGGCTGAAGTGAGGTTAATTTTTGAATTCTATGATTAGTTATGTAATAACCAGGTACTTGAATCACTTCGTGACAATATATATATATATATATATATATATATATATATATATATATATATATATATATATATATATATATATATATATATATATACATATACATATACATATACATATACATATACATATACATATACATATACAATGTTACCTTTTAGCAATAGCCTGTTCCAACTGTAGTTTCAGTTCTTAGGTATTCTTAAAGTATTTTTTGTTTGGTATGTGACAATTTGTTTTCTTCAAACTAGTGATTGCATTCAGTAATGATGTTTAGCTTGTTAGTGACTTTGATATTTGTTTTGTGAAGTTTTCCTGTTTATGGGTCTCTGTTTATTTATTTTACTTTGTACCCCGAAGAAGTGTACGCAATACACGAAAGCGTTTGGGACCTGGTCTTTAATTTTCACCTTTCATGTGGTTGTCTACGTATGTATATATATATATATATATATATATATATATATATATATATATATATATATATATATATATATATATATAGTTATATATATATATATAGTTATATATATATATATATATATATATATATATATATATATATATATATATATATATATAGGTATATATATATATACATATATATATATATATATATATATATATAGATATATGTGTGTATATATATATATACAGTATGTATGTGTGTGTGTACAGTATATATATATATATATATATATATATATATATATATATATATATATATATATATATATATATATGTATGTATGTATATATCCACGTATTTTCATTCCTCCCTCTGAGCCAGCCAAATAATAATTCGAATTTCTAAACCCAAACACTTCTCAGTTAACTGATAGGCTAGATTTACTAGCGGGAAAGAAGGGAGCAGCCTATTTTGAACTCAGGTAGGACAACAGCAGCCCCTTTGACCCCCCAAATCATGTGTTCAGTAGTTGATGCCCGTCTGTTGGGGTATAGAGGCCAAGCCAGGCTGTGAGGTAGACTAGGAAGTTAACCTTTACGTACTTAACCATAAGACCTATTTTTCTCCACACTATTGCCGACTGTATGACTAAATTTTCAGGATGACTGACCTACGCCAATGGATGCCGACGTCGCCACGTGCGCATCTCGCCTCATAAACCACAGACAACTCATTACCCAGACAGTGACACGAAAGGTCACACTGCTCTCCACTCCTTTGTCTTCTGGAGGGACTAAGGGTATCAGACGGCCCGTCCTTGTATGTTAAGCGCGAACTTCCACAAGCCTGAAAAGGTACATCAGAAGCTATTAGTTCTCGAGCCAGTTTTTTCCTCTCAGTGAAGTTCTCTCTTTTTATTTTTTGTGACTTTTCACTTTTCATTCTCCAAACCAACCCCTTTGTTAAGAACCTAACACCAAAGCAGCCCAAAATTCGCCCCTATGACTTGCCCTAAACTAATTTTAATTCATTCAGTGATCAGCAGTAGGTTACTCCCTCCATAGTGTTACCACAGGCTAATTAAATTTAATTAATCAACCCCTCCATGGTGCATTCTTTAGCTTAGTGAAAGAGAAACTCCTTTGTGTAGCATGTTAATCCTGGACTTTCTTCCAGGGTCCTCGCTACTATCTGCTCAGTCGACCCAGCCTTGTGAACTCAACTCATCTTAAAATTACTGCCATTCTCAATAACCACACGAATTCCCTGGTACACAGTCCAGGGAGCAATAACCTGTTCCCCCTTTTCGTTGCACACAAGAGAGCCTAATTATTCAGGACAAATTAACTCGTCATATGCAGAAATTTATTGCGCATTGCCAATTTGCCTTTTTTCATTATTTGAATTTACTTGCTGTATCACCAGCCTTTCAGATTACCTCCTGGATTACTTCTTCTGTAAATAAATTCAATTGAACGTAACTTGACACTCATTTCCCACAGCGACCTTCCAATCCCTGATTAACCAATGGTAAAATCAAGGTAAGTTACCCATTTTTCCCCTTCATTTTGTTACAGGTTGGTCTTCTCTGTTGGTCCATTAAGGCAGTTACTAAATAAAGACCCCCTTTCATCCCTCCAACAGACTCTATCTGTACAAGTGACAACCAATGGCCAGGATTCCTAGGACAATAGCGATAAAATAGCTTGGCTAATTGCTAAAAAACTAGGAACGAACGAACCAGGAATAAATCATTCAACTTAATTTCATTATTTGACAAAGGCAGAAAGGCGACTGAAGCAAGAGTACAACTGTAAGGGTAATTATCATAAGTCTTGCGACATTACAGATACGTAGGGACAAATAGGAAAGTGATATTATTTTCTAAGAGAAAAGACTAAAAATGCAACAAGTCTCTTTTGTTAGAATTCCTCCTAAAACAGGCAAAAGCGCAGAGTTTTTAAGTTGGCGAGGCAGAGCTGCAGCCCACGAACTTTACTCACCACAAACTTTAGAGTTAAGGAGCAGCTGTGTTGAGTTGCCAGATGAATGAGCAGTAGGAGTTAGGAAGTGTTTGCTAGGGAATTATCGCACGTGTTAGCCGTGAACAGTTAGCTAGGAGTTTTACTCAAGAATGGTTACGGCAGAGAAAGTGTACAGTTTCTCTGTCTGTGATGTAGGGATTGAATGCACGGTAGTTAAACCACGTGTAGCAATCTCTGGCATTCCGACGCCGAGCCAGTGCAGCAGCTGTGTTCAGTTTGTGCAGGCACGAATTATCCCATTGTCCCCAACAATAAAAAACATTCCAAGCGTGGTCATTTAACAAAAACTTACATTCGATATTCAGTAACGTAAAGACATTGCTGATGCTTAAAGCTAAATAATTTAACTTTGCATTCAAAACCCCGCCTTCAGCCAAGACAGTAGAGTGTTCTTTTGTCTGAGATCCCAAATCCTTGCCCATCGCATGCAACAAGTCGACGACACAAAGCCAGTACCGATCAGCTGTTCCACCCACGCGACTCAGTTCCACACCTTTCGTTCATGCCAAATGAAATTTCATCACTTTTCACCCTAATGTAAACCCTCACGAAGACTTGAATATCTTTGAAAATAATTTGCAACCCTTTACCCACCATATCACTTGTCATGACGGGAGCGAGATAGTAAAAATTACGTAAATACCAAAAGTTCATTTTAGAAAAAGAAAAAAAAAAGTAACTTAGCATAATTTTTGCAAACGTAATTCATCTTAAGCAAAAGAGTAACTTAACTCATAACGAATACGTTCCATTACCACACACTCTCCGAGAGAGAGAGAGAGAGAGAGAGAGAGAGAGAGAGAGAGAGATTTTTCCGTTTCATCATAACAAAGGGCATATTAACAGTATAATCAATGAGTATTGGAAAATAAACCCACAAATTTATAAAAGCCAAGTACAATAAGGATTTTCTTTTCATTTTAGTTCAACCGTTGATCTTTTAAGATCCAATTTCATTATTTCTTTGCTCATTCGCACATAGTGCGCAAATTTATATACGCGCCAGTGTTCATTGAATTATCTCCTCTTTTTCTCTTCCGTTTAGCGCTTCAGTCGTGGAGTGAATTCTCGTGCATTTCATAGAGCGTACGTGCTGCCATGTAATAACATTTATCAATTGCCGTGCACGAGTGGGTATTCATGATCCAAGACTTGAGTATGCCGCAAGCACCAAATCGCATATTGCATGCAAACCCCATAACTTCCCTTTCCTCATGCCAGGGAGCAGCCACTAGTTCTTAGGACTAACCACGCATGCCCAAGGGTTTCTGTTTCCATAGTGCCACTAATCTGAGGCACTGCCAACCAATTAAGCTACTGAAGCACTTACCCTTTCTCCTTTCCCTCTTACTCCTTACTTACCTTCTGCCTCAGGCAGAGTGCCATTTCTTTCAGTGCTGTTTGGTTGCACTGACCTTTTAGCGTTGCTCCCTGGAGCACACCGGCACCACAGTGCCACCATATCAAAATAATCACTTATAAACCACTGCACCTGTACCTGAGATGCAGAGTGCCACCAACACTGTATCCGCCCATAAGGACCGTAGCACCTTCAGGATCACTCACATTTCATAAGTGTTTCCTACCATAAGGAATATTATACCTTCAGGATCACTTCCATACCTACCAGCATATCCTCCCATAAGGATCAGACATCAGGATCACTCCATCAGTGTGACCTTCACACGGCACACTCAACCACAGTGCCACCTTATTAGTAAAGGTGCCACCACCACTGAAGTGCCACCCAATTACAGGACACTTCTCCCCATCATCCAAGTACATCCAGTCCACCACTTAGACGCCCCTACTCACCAGCAACATGGTGGCAGAGAGTTACAAAGCCTTCATGGACCTGGGGAAGGGGGCCGGTCTCATGGGATCAGCACTCACCAAGTGGGCCAAGGAACAGCTAGAAGATCAGAGGAAGGAGAAAGCCAAAAAAAGACTGTACGTGTTAGCCCTCAAGGAAAGCAAACTGGCTCTTGTAGAAAAGGAGCTCAAGCTGGAGAGAGCAAGGAAGGAGAGTGCAGCTATAGCGGTCCAACAAGCCTCTAACCCCATACCTGCTGCAACAAACGCTCCTCTCTCAAGTCTTAATTCTCTAGTCCCCAAGTGGACTGATGAAGAGCGGAAGCATGGCCAGAAGAGGTCGAGGCGCTCTTCGACAACTACAACACCACTGAGGCCGAGAGGGCCTTAGTGCTGACCAAACACATGGAAGGAAAAGCAAAGGCAGCCCTCCGCTCACTGGAGAAGAGTCAAAGAGGCGACATGACCGAAGTCTGTCGGGTCATTACCAAGGCCTATGAGATTGCCCCAGAGAAATGGAGACAACGGTTCCGAGGTCTTGCCAAGGAAGTTGGCTGGTCCTGGACAGAATGGGCCTGTTACAAAACCCAGTCTGGTACCCGCTGGTTCGACTCCCTCTCATGCACAACTTTTGAGGACTTATTTAATAGGACCATGCTGGAGGATCTTTTCCAGTGTGTGCCTGGGCCCCTTGCTGTATATCTAAGCAATAAGCAGCCCACCACACCTATGGAAGCCTGCCACTTGGCCAGCACCTGGGAAAGTTTTAACCAATCCCAAAGCATGTCTCAACACCTCATAGTGCCACCCGGGTACCTCTCAGGCTGAACTCGCCCAAAGAACGGCCTGCCTAGCAAACCCACTTGCACCAACTGCAAGAAGTTCAGTCATGCCGAAGCTGATTGCCGTTTCAAATTGAACAACAATAGGCAGCCTACCAAACAACCACCAAACCTCCTCTCCTTCTACCTCTGCACAACCTTCTCCACCGACCGTCACCACAGGAAGATCAGCCCATCCCAAGGGAACCTGCCGAGGCTGTGGAACACCAGGGCTCTATTCTGCTGGATATCCAGCCTGCCCAAAGCACATGCTCTCCCCCAGGCACGTCAACCTGATTAGTGCCACATCCTCCAGAGATGTCTCACCCTGATCGGGTCTGGACACAGACCGTCTCAGTGGCACCTCTGGATGGCTCTAGCCTGCCAGTAAGCTTGCCAACTGCCATAGACACTGGCTCTGACATTAGCCTGATTGATTGGGCCCAAGTGCCAGCCAGTGCCACTGTGGGTGAACAGACTAGGTGGGCTATGACCTGGGTAGAAGACCACTCCGAGACTGTTCCCACAGTCGAACTCAGGGTACCCACCCCTTGGGGCACAAAACCTCACCACCTTGGCGTGGTGAACTGCATCCAGCACGGAGTGGAGTTCCTGTTAGGACAAGACATTCTCTGGGTCTGTCCGTCCCCCAAGCCACCCTGTTGCCTATCTACCTCCACCAGGGAGGCCACTCCAAACCAACCTGACCGGGACACAGCCACTGTGACAGGTGTGCCACTGTCAGCCCAACCTTCTGTCCACCAAAGTGTGCAACAGAAAGACCATGCTCCAAACCACTTCAGGCCCAGTCCTAAATCCTCACAAAAGGATGGCCACTGAAAATCTCCTCCCTCACCACGAAGGGATCTCACCCGGTACCACTGCAGGACCTGCAACGTAAGAGGGCACTCCGAAAACTGGGCAAGGTGCCCCAGCAAGCTAGCCGCAGCATATGCCACTGCCACAACAATTCCAAGAGGCTCTGCCCTCCACCCAAGACAGGAATCTCTGTCCCCTACTACTTCGGGTACACCAAGGGGTTTTGCACCCCCATGTCCCTCGCCAACCACGCCTGACTCCAATCCTCTGCCATTGCCACTTGAGAGCACTGGGCAGTGCCAAGCTCTGCCTATCTCGGACGGAATCCCTATACTAACCTTAATCCCTTTGCCTGGCCCGGAGTTAGTGCCAGTACCGAATCCAAGCCCTAACCCAGATCCTGCTATGGGAGATCCGCCAAACCTCACCGAATTAGTCATTCCCCATTGTGAGTCTCCTACCCCTGATGTTTCTTCTTCCCAATCTCTTTCCACTGCCAAGGATGACCCTCTGGAAAGCTTATAGGTCACACATATTTCATGAATTACAATACACAGTAGATGTTTGATTAATAAGTGTGGCTAAAGGCATTGGGAAGAACCTTAAGAGGAAGTTTAGCTGTTGTCTGGTGCATATCCTGATTATGAAAACTGTATACATGTTAAACACATCAGATATTCTGGAGATGTGAGAACATCCCCGCCTAGCGACAAGACTTTGTGAGAGCATTCACCGGAAATGTCCAGGTTCCAGAAAATGCGTTCATACGTGTGTGTTTTTTGGGCAGACTTCCAGGGTGTGAAGGGATTAGTTATCACACAAACGGTCGTTCAAAGATCAACACCGAATATGATTAGACGCCTTTGGTGAAGACTCTGTGGTTCGACCTGTCAATTAGGAATTGTGAACGTTGCTGTTAGGAGATGTTTCACTGAGTAAGAGGTTAAGATGTACTCATTGGAAATGTAGTGGACTTTGACCTATTTTGACCTATTGTGGGAAAGCTAGTTAAAGAAAATGATTAGTTGAATATGATGGACTGTAATATGTTTGATTATTTGGTGAACATTAGTATTCCATTTTATGTCATCTCTTGTTTCTAACAATCCAGTTCTGTTAGATTTTTGTCAAATAAATTATTTTGGGTAACGCTTGTTTCGCTGTTGACCTCAGAGAGAGAGAGAGAGAATGAATATGTGTATGTACAGTTGTGCATTGCCAGTAGCCTTTTTGATGCTGTCACTATCAAGCTACCAATAGACGGGACTTCTCGACTTTTTAGCAAAGGGTAAGCAATGAAATTTCCTCTCGACTGTGTAACAGATATATATATATATATACATATATATATATATATATATATATATATATATATATATACATATATATATATATGTGTGTGTGTGTTTGTATGCACAATGTTTATCAGGAAGTAAAATAAAGGAAAATCGAAAATATTTTATCATATGATCACACCTTGAATATTTTATAGTTTGTTTTGGTTATGTGGGATATTCTTCGTTAATTCGACTTCTACATTCCTTTTATATTCTTTCTACCTTCTTAAGTCAGAGTAATAAGGACACGCGTCTTCGTTGTATGAGTTTTATTGTCCAACTAACTACAGAGTCTACAGTCTCGCCATATGGGCGGGTTTGTTTAAATTCTGGTATGCGAACGACACTCTTAGCCTTCGTTGATGCCACTCGGTAAATTCTAAATCAAACAAATTATAAAAGACAAAACTGAGAATCATAAGTTTAGAGTAATATTTTAACAGAATATTTCCCTTGAAAATATTTTCCTTATTAATCTCTTCATCTCTTCTTCTTAATGTGTCCGTTAGTTCAGTTGGCAGACCGTCAGCAAATTCTGACTTGTTGATACTCACTGAAGGTTGCAGGTTCGATTCCTGCAGCGGCTATATAACTTTTTACGTGATTAAAATGAAGACTTAATACGTGAAGGATTTATTTCAGTAGTTTCTTTAGCTCATTCTATTGGCCTCCATGTTCTTAAATCTATCCAGAGGTACAATTGTATATAAGCTCTATATATACAGTATATATATATATATATATATATATATATATATATATATATATATATATATATATATATTTATATATATATATATATATATATATATATATATATATATATTTATATATATGTGCGTGTGTGTTTGTGTGTGTGTGTAACAAAATATGTATGCATGTATGTATGTGGGATCCGGCGAGTTTGTCTAAAACAATTTGTCTAAAATACAATTTGTCTAAATCAATTTGTCTAAACCAATTCGTCTAAAACAATTTGTCTAAAGTACAATTTGTCTAATAACAAAATGTCTAAAGTACAATTTGTCTAAACTAGTAATAAAAAAAAATAATCAAATAAATCAAAAGAAAAAATGAAAAAGGTGAATAAAAAAAGTTATTTACAGAACTACAATGATTGTTTTGAAATAGATCGATTTTGAGAAAGCTATGATGAAAGCGTGTCTGAAGGAATTTCCAAATACAGAACAAAATGGTTGTTTTTTCCACTTTAGCCAATGTATTTTCCGTGCAATACAAAATAATGGCCTAAGACGAAAATATGAAACAGAAACCAGTTTTGCTCTACAGATGAGGATGCTACCAGCATTGGCATTCGTACCCGTAGCTAGCGTAACAGACGCGTTTGAATTATTGTGTGATAACAACATCTTCCCCCATGAAGCACAAGAGGTCATCGATTATTTTGAAGACACTTGGATTGGGAGGCCTAATAGACGGTACGCTCGACGTCCACCTCTTTTTCCACATGATATGTGGAATATGTATTCTAGAGTGCTTACGAATCTTCCTAAAACGAACAATGCCGTCGAAGCATGGCATCGTGGATTCGGAACTGAAGTAGGTGCACATCACCCCAATATATGGAAGTTCATCAACTGTTTAAAAAAAGAACAAAGTTTAAATGAGGTACGAATTGAGCAATATGTTGCAGGGATAGAGCCAGAACCCCCAAGGAAGCGCTATCGAGATTCAGCAAAACGTCTAAATAGTCTTGTTCAAACTTTTGATCAACATAATATTATTGATTACCTACGTGGTATTGCCCACAATCTTTCTTTTTAACTATAAAAGTAGTCTATTCAGAAGTTATCTTTTAATAAAAACTTTATTAATCTTTTATGTATTAAATCTTACATTTTAATGTTCTATATGAATGTATTTTATTAATTTTAGGCTAAGTTACCTGTCTTTTCTTTAATTTCTTCCTTTATGTAATTCTACATCTAATTCTGCATTTAACAAATATATTACTTTATTTTATTTTATTTACTATAATTTCTTTCACCTTGTTCACACTTTGAACTACATTCCCCATTATTATTATTATTATTATTATTATTAAAAAAAATAAAATTGTAAATAATATCTTTTGAAAAAAATAAACAAGAAAGAAGTTATTCTAAGTTCTTTCTAGAAATAATGATCTCAAAAAAAGAAACTCCTAATTGCCACTTTAGGGTGTGGAGTTGATGATTTCCTGAAGTTGTTGTTTATATTAGCTATATTTGTTTTCCCCTATCGTTACCTATTTGAAAACGTTGGAAAAGCGTACAAGACTAAGAAAAGAAAAACCTAAATCTAACTTTCGATCTCTAACTCCCAATAAGGGAAGAAAATATAATTTATGAGCAAAAAATATAAAACCTTACCCGTAAAGAAATAGAAATTCAGAAAAGATATTTTTTTTTCACCTTTTTCAATTTTTTGTTTTGATTTATTTGATTATTTGTTTTATTATTAATTTAGACAAATTGTATTTTAGACATTTTGTTATTAGACAAATTGTACTTTAGACAAATTGTTTTAGACGAATTGGTCTAGACAAATTGATTTAGGCAAACTGTATTTTAGACCAATTATTTTAGACAAACTCGCCTAGACCCATGTATGTATGTATATATAACTAAAATTTCATTCAGAGCAACCAAAATTTTCGTAGACCCATGAGAAGCTCACCTGCATTATGTTTAAGTGAATTTTAGTCTATTTATCTGTTAATATATTATCTCGTTACAAAAAATCATAAATAAGTAAGGAAAACTTAATAAATAAAAGCATTAGACGATGAATTGATTAACACGAACGCGAGGAATCAAAAATAAACAAAAGCCTTTCCACCGTATCTTTGCATATGATTCTGTTTATCTTGGCTCCGTTTTATATCGTTTTCCCTACGAAGATCGCATTGACGCCCGTTTTCTATGAAGGTTAAATTGCAATCAATATACGGTTGAAAAAAGATTGCGTAACGTTATGAAAAGTTAAAAATCCCTTGAATGCTGGGTGCAGGATTTTATCCTCAATCATAAGAAATAGGAACTATTATAGGCTATCCTTCGTCGGATGTAGAGACAACGCAGTGTTACTGAACAGCAGGCCAAGACCTTTAGTTTTTGCTATAAAGACACATCTCGTTATATCTACACTATATTTTCAGGTAATCAGGATTGTTAATCATATAACAATGGTTTGTGTTACTTCAGTTCAATTTAAATTGAATTCAGTAACATATCTCTTAATTTAATTCATTACTAAAGGAAAAAAAAGCCAGTTAACTGTGCATTTTAGGCAACGTAAATGTGATTGTTCACATATAGGCAATACCTTGTCTTTATATTTATTTATTATAAAAATGGTACAAAATAGCTTAACAAACCGTACAAGATTATCTCCTACTGCTGTCTAGGAATATATATGAGAGAAAAAGGTTATAAAAATTCCTTAGAAGATAAATTCAGCGGTGCTCGGAGGAGCTTCTATACTAGTACAGTAGTTTGTCACTGAAAGAATTAGTGACGCAGGCCTAATTTACTGAATAACATGCAGTGTATTCTTTGTAGTTTATTCAATATTAAAAAAAAAAAAAAAAAAAAAACATGTAGCCCGTACAGGACTCGAACCTGTGACCTTCAGTGAGTTTCAACACTTATGAATTTGCTGACGCTCTGCCAACTGAGCTAACGGACACGCTATTATAGTTATAGAAGTAGTGGCTCTTCAGTACAAATGGAAATATTAATATATTATTTTGACTGAAGAACATAGGAAAAGGTGTGTATGTATATTACGCAGTGCAGGTGAGATAATTTGAGTAATATATCGAGATAATTTAAGAAATTGATCGTCTTTTGTTAATGTTTTAGGCTGGTATTAAACTCTGCGCCATGTTTAGTACTAATCCATCGAGGGATGAACGTTGGAACATAAACAAATTCAAAGACTGTAAAATCTCTATCTCGGTCAGTTTTTCAAAGGATCTCACTGAATAAAGATAATCAGTATTGCCGGGTGGCTTTTCAAGAAAATTGGCCACGACTAATGCTAAAATAAGCTTGTAGTCAATTGTGTATCTTGTATTTCTTCGTTCGCAGGCATCAAGATTATATCCATTTTGAGTTCTGTCTATTTTTACATTGTAAAGTGTACTCGTTCGCTGTATATTATTGTTAATTATTATCGACCTCAAGTCACTCACGATCTCATTGTCTTTCGCGGCTCGGCGCTAGTCTGCCGCTATATAAACAGCCTGGATCTTGAATAAAGTAGCAGTTCTCTTTTACCTGCTCGTTTTTTGCACCTCTTACAAGCTGGGCTCAAAACCGTAAATGGCAATACAGAAACAAGAAATCAATTATTAGAGAAAAATAATAAATAAAGCAAATAAAAATATAAGCGTTATAAAACACGAGGGGATCTGCTTCAGTGCAGTAATGCGTTTCTTTTTTTATGAATTAAATACGATTAAAAAATAAATAATTCCACGTGGAGTTTGACTTACAAGATAGCCTACAGGGTTGCATATGTCAAACGCTTACGCTAACGTACGTTTAATATCTCACCTCATCTGCATACCTCCATCTCAGTGTTTTTTAAACTTTCTTGTGCAGCGGACCCCTTTTATTAAAATGACTCATGTAGCGGACCCCTTATTATGATAATTTCCCTCTTGGGTTTAAAAGTGTTTTCAGGGTATAATATATAATATTAAAATTGCTACTGAATTATTCGTTAATGGCTTATCTTCAAAATAAATATTTACATTTTACTTAAAAGCACTTTCACAACATTATTAATTTTGCAATTTTGCACACAAATTTTAGTGAACGCTTCCTCCTCACATCTCGAACCATACTTAATGCGACGAATGGTAGCCTACTGTTTTTGCTGATTCATTACTCTTGGAATATCTGGCTCCAATCTGCTGAGCTTCAGTCGCATGTCGGGTTCGACACTGATTCGGTTGCGCTTCTTAGTTTTAAGATCAACCAGTGTAGAAAATCCAGTTTCGCAGTTATATGTTGTTGGGAACGGCACTAAGTGCCTCAGAGCAATTGCCAAATTATCCTGCGGATCCCTTGGAACATCCCAGGGGTCCGCGGACCACACTTTAAGAAACACTGCTCTATCTGAAGCACACGAACGTTCTTTCACTGTTAAAGGACATCTGCTCTCTAGATATATATTTATGGTATTACTACCATGACATAGATATTCATCCAGTATTCTCATATATTTCATTTACTCACAGAGAAGGTAACTAACATCAGTTATAAGTTATCATTCTGTATGAGAGACAAGTATTTATCTGTGTAATTTTTAAAGTAATATTGACATAAAATACAATCTCTGAGATTACTTTTTCATTATATAATTTATTTTTTTAATGAGATTTCACTCTTTTTAATTGTAAGGATATTATAAACATTATTTCTTTGTTTTGAAATGTTCTCTCGGTTTTAACTTTCCAGATGTATATGTTTCTTTTATTATCCTTATTTCATTACACACACAGACACCTCTGCTGCACAGTTTTAAAAAGTCCCTTGGTTAACCAAAAGTGATTGACTTATATAGGCCTATAGTTTGTCCCCATATTTGAAGATTATCTCTCACTGTTACACACACACACACACACACACACACACATATATATATATATATATATATATATATATATATATATATATATATATATATATATATATATATATATATATATACAGTATATATATATTGCCTTACCACTATACTTATATATATATATATATATATATATATATATATATATATATATATATATATATATATATATATATATATATATATATATATATAAAATCTTACTTTCGTATGAAATTTCTTTCTGGTTGATTTCCAAGTCTTATTCAGCCTGTTCTGTTGATTGGTTTATCCTTTTTCAGTCTTTTACTGAATTCTCTAGACTAGGAAAGAGAATTTTTCTTCCAAAATGAAAATTTCGCACACAAATTGAAGATTATTTTTAATGAAATTGAGGCCTAGTGCAGATATTTTCAGGATGGGTGGAACGGCTTCAAGAATTTTTTTAAATATAATAGTTTGTCCTAAAAGCTTTATAGAAAACGTACAATATTTTCTTATTTAAACTAGCCACCCTTTCATGTATTTGTTTACTTAAAGTCTTAAATCAATCATCAATTCATACATTGGTTTAAACTAAACTAAACATTCTCGTGTACATTTGTATTTTGTGGACACTGTTTAACTGAGCTGACCTCGAAATATCTTGGCTGTATCCGTCAAAAACATCATGCACATGGCAACCATCTCTCTCTCTCTCTCTCTCTCTCTCTCTCTCTCTCTCTCTCTCTCTGAGCTTGAATGGAGATATACAATTTATCTGATAAATTCTATGTATAAAACGCTCTCTCTCTCTCTCTCTCTCTCTCTCTCTCTCTCTCTCTCTCTCTCTCTCTCTCTCTCTCTCTCTCTCTCGTTTCCTATAGTAGTAATACTCTGTTATTGCACACAGTCTTGGCAGTCATGATAACTAATGTTGGTTTTGCAAAATATTCTGTTTTTTTTTTAATTAGTTAACTGTCGTTGTTTTTTATGAGAAACGTGCTGGGTGACCCAGGAAACTTCCTGATATTGAATAGAGGTCTAGGGGAGTTTTCCCTGCAATTTCATCTTGCGTTTACTGTTCTGGAGTAAAGGTGGTTTGTCTTCTTTTCACTCAGGCTTTACCAGAATAAAAATCAATAATCTTTTGTTAGAATATGTGATTCATTTTGTGCGTGAACTAGATAACAACTCATTCTAAGTCATAGGATTTTTTTTTTCTAATTTCTATCAATTTGGCAATGAATTCATTACTCATCTGCCCTAAATACTATTGAAACAGGTCTACGTAATATTTTGTAAACAATTCTTTATATGAAAAGAATAAGTTTACTATGAATATTTTCAATATAAGGGATTAAATGTCAGAACAAATTATCATGAACAATCACTCAGAACTGGCCAAAGAAAACAGTGCTTTTCTTGTACACGTAAGCAAAAACTCACATAGAATTAACTGAACTTATAGTGGGGTATCATTAATATCATCAGATGTCTAAAATAATCTGGACTGATATAGCTGACAAATGAAGAGAATGTTAATCTAAGTAAAGGTCTAAATACTAATGACTCCACCGGAAGTTCAATCAAAGGCAAACTCTAAACATTGGCCGATAGCAGCTCAAGTTTGTCCACGGCTTGTTAACTTTAGTCGGAAGTCCGGACTTCGATTTTGATTTTTAAAGATCACTTTCCATAGTGTATGGACTAGATAGCTTTACTTAAGTGTCCAGACTTTGATAACGCTATGGACTGAGTAACTTCTGTCACACGTCCGGACTTACATTGATGAATTTTCAATGTCATTTATTACTTGTATGACCCTGGCTAAAAGTTTGTCTCTGCTGAATTTTACCAAGTAAACAGTTTATTATATCATATATATACATCCATAATTCAAAACAATATTTGCGCATTGGCTACAAATTTTAGTAGACATTTAGTTACGCAAAAACATTTTTTTTTTTTCAATTCAGGGGCGGGGGTACCCTGAAAATTTAATGATTTATTATTTTGGGGCGGTGGTACCCAGACAACATAATTTTTCCTATTCTAGGGGGAGGTGGTACCCAGAAAAAACTTTTGTTTATTCTTATGGAGGTTGCACAAGAAAGGTTTTTTTTTTATTATTTTAGGGAGAGAGGGTACCTAGAAACTTAAGTTTTTTTCAGTTTTTGGGGAAGGGTGTACTCAGAATAATTAATTTTTATTTCAATTTTGCCGGGAGGGTGTACCCAGAGAAATTAATATTGTCCAATTTGGGGAGGGTGTACTCAAAAAAAATTAATTTTTTCCAATTTTGTGGGGAGGGTGTACCCAGAAAACTTTATTTCTTTTCAATCTGGGGAGAGGGTGTACCCATGAAAATTCATTTTTATCTCAAATTTGAAGGGAGGATGTACCCAGAAAAATTAATGTTTATTTCAATTTTTGGGAGAGGGTGTACCCAGAAAAAAAATTATTTTTATTTCAATTTTGTGGGGAGAGTGTACCCAGAAAAAATTTATTTTTATTTCAATTTTGGGGGGAGGGTGTACCCAGAAAAATTTATTTTTATTTCAATTTTGTGGGGAGAGTGTACCCAGAAAAATTTATTTTTATTTCAATTTTGGGGGGAGGGTGCACCCAGAAAAATTAATTTTTATTTCAATTTTGGAAGGGGTGTACCCAGAAAAATTTATTTTTATTTCAATTTTGTGGGGAGGGTGTACTCAGAAAAAATAATTTTTATTTCAATTTTGGGGAGGGTGTACCCGAAAAATTAATTTTTATTTCAATTTCTTGGCGAGAGTGTACCCAGAAAAATGAATATTTATTTCAATTTTGGGGGGAGGGTGTACCCAGAAAAATGAATTTTTATTTCAATTTTTGGGGGAGGGTGTACCCAGAAAAATTAATTTTTATTTCAGTTTTGGGGGAGGGTGTACCTTTTGGGGAGGGTGTACCCAGAAAAAATAATTTTTATTTCAATTTGGGGGAAGGGTGTGCCCGGAAAAATTAATTTTTATTTCAATTTTGGGGGTGTACCCAGAAAACTTTATTTTTTTTCAATTTTGGGGGAGGGTGTACCCAGAATAAATTAATTATTTTTTGTACTATTTTTAATCTCTTTTTATTTCAACAAGGATAACCAACAATAAACGAATCTCTACTCTTAATAGATATATATATATATATATAAATATTATGTATATATATATATATATATATATATATATATATATATATATATATATATATATATATATTTAAATTATATATATATATATATATATATATATATATATATATATATATATATTCACTTTCGTGTGTGCTTTTATTTCATAGATAAATTTTATTGC
This sequence comes from Macrobrachium rosenbergii, assembly GCA_039081455.1. Taxonomy (NCBI): domain Eukaryota; kingdom Metazoa; phylum Arthropoda; class Malacostraca; order Decapoda; family Palaemonidae; genus Macrobrachium; species Macrobrachium rosenbergii. The sequence goes on from JANJGK010000050.1 coordinate 5,995,309, forward strand.
TATGTATAAATAAATTTCTAAAGCACAAATTAATTCTGATACAGTTTTATCAAACTGGGACATTATGTCACCTTGTTCTGCATTTCACCAAATCTTAGAAGAAGCCTTGAAAGATATTTCAACTGGAAAAAAAAACTCCAGAATCATTTATCAGCTGAAAAGACTGTAAAAACCCTTCCTTTTTAAGAATCAGTCACTATTTTCAAGTTCCTCATTCAGTTTCCTTACTGGAAGTGCAAATTTATGCATCTGTACTAAAGACTCTTTTTGATAGAATGTTTCTCCTAGCAACATAATTTTCACAGCTTCTTTTGAGAGTAAGATAAACATAGAAGGTACGGTGCTGATTTTACCCTCTTCTTTAAATCAACTAGAAATCTGTTGGAATTCACATGAACACACATTTGGATTCTTTGTCATGTAAGTTTTGTATAAACATTTTTCTGTAGCCTCACTCAGACTCCAGCAAATTGGACCGTCTTGATTTTTTGGTTTCACAGAAAAATTTACATCTAAATTTTATTTTTATATTCTTCGATCTTTCCTAGATAAGAAAAAAATTCAATAGATTGCAATGGTAAAATTGATAACAAATAATTTTTATGACAAGGTGATAAATTCTTTTTTCTTACGTTTCTAAAGGAAAAAAATCAAAGGATTTCTAGGATAATCTTATAAATAAACTTAATTATTAGTACAAGTAATACATTTTTATTCTTTGTTATTTTTAAAAAGGATTTAGCTAAAAAAATGCAATAATAACCTTGATAATATACACAATTCTTATTACAAGTTAACAAAATCTTATTTTTTATTGATCACAAACGAAAATATAAAAAAATATTATAATAATCATGATAATAAGCAAAATTTTATAATAATCTTGATAAGAAACAAAATTCTTACTAAAATTTAATACATTTTTATTTACAGATTCTTCACAAAGGAAAAATTTCATAAATTTCATTCAATTATTCTTATTACAAGTCATTAAAATATCAAAATCTTTCTTTTCTATTTGTGATTAATGAAATTTACTATTATATATATATATATATATATATATATATATATATATATATATATATATATATATATATATATATATATATATGTATATAAGGGCCATAAAAACACTATCTATACGTTTCAACCATATATTTCGGACACTTCTTCTTCTTCTGTGTCCCTGCTCACTGGTAAAGTATAGATAGATGTTGTGTGACAGGAGTATATAATATTATATATATATAAGATATATATATATATATATATATATATATATATATATATATATATATATATATATAATATGTTTGTGTGGACAGTTATAACCCTTAAGCTTTAAAAGGCCAAATATACCACAACTAACACAACCAAACAGAATATGTGTAAAAGGGACGCCTTGTCCCAAACTGCGTCACCACTGGAACTGACCAGAAGTGATTCTGGACACATTTTGAACCCAATGTCCACATATCTGCGGACTTCCGGCGGGCATAGCAACCCTACCTCAGGTGGACCACACGGACAAATGTTCTGTAGGAGCTCTCTCTTGTTGATTGGGCCCTGGAGATTCTTAGGAACGGATCCTTTGTGGTGGACTGTCTGTAGAGGAAGGACAAGAACACAAATTAGGAATTGCTGAAAGTGCGGAAGTACAGATTGGTTTTATGATCAATAACATAAGGGTTCTCATCAAAGACTATTACAGACACACACACATACGCTCACGTAAAAACCCGAATTCAATTCAAAAGTGGAACGGAACGATTTAAGCCTTTCTTGTTTGAACAAAAATATTGATTGGCAGAAGCTTTGAATTTGTACCTGCTAGATGTATATGCGTGTGTGTGTGTATATATATATATATATATATATATATATATATATATATATATATATATATATATATATATATATATATATATAAACACCGTATCGAGCTTCTCAGTTACCAATAGAAGGATCCACAGTAATACTCTTGTTTAAAAAAGACGAAATGTATTTGTAAAATTATTTACAGAGCTTAAAGCTCTCGTCCATCATTCTGTGGACTTGATCCCTTTTTGAAACAGCTTTTTGAAACTTGCAGTTAAAAATACGATTTCCTGGTCAATGAAACTAGGGTCACAAACTCGAAGCGGTCTAAAAGACAAATTGGTTAGAACATTACTTTTGATTTCCTCGGCATGATATGAATAACAATGTCCTCGTAAATTCATTTCTACTATGGTCTTCCAAAAATCCACGAGGAGGGAAATATGTTAAGCGCCGATCTGAAACATAACCTTGGTTTCATTGATAGAACTGGAAGTAGAAACTTTGATGGAACTATGTAAAGTTTGGACATAGTCTCATTATTCACCAAATGCGCCACTTGGTTTTGCATTGGCCAATTTGGTCAGAATTACTGAAGAAAGCAAAATCACGCCATCTACGAGTATTCACTTTAATAAACTGTGTGAGCTCATCGAAGAGATTTCTACCAACAAAAGCAGGAGTTGCGATGGGATCCTCATTGTCGCTTGTTTTAGCTAATCCCTGCATGGGATTTTTTGAAATTCATTCTGTGGACAAACTTCCAAATGACTTCAAACCTTTTGTATGGGCAAGATATGTTGGTGATGTCTTCATTGCTTACAAGGAGGATGTCAAATATTTTGATCGGTTTCTGTTACAAATGAATAGTTTTATTCCGTCCAGTGAGTTTACAGTAGAAAGGGAAGCCAATAAGCGCCTGACCTTTTTAGATTTGGTTGTTCACTGGGATGATGTAAATAAACCATTTAAATTTTGTTTTCAGGAAAAGTACTCACATAAATACGTACATACATTGTTATTCATACCATGCCGAGGAAATCAAAAGTAATGTTCTAAAAAATTCATCTTGTAGAGCGTTTCGAGTTTGTGACCCTAGTTTCATTGACCAGGAAATCGCATTTTTAACTGCAAATTCCAAAAGGTTATGTTTCAAAAAGTTCTAGAGCCAAGAGAATGTTTTGCAATCCAAGGGAACAGAACACCGATCAACAGCTAATTTTAAATCCCTTCCCCTTCCGCATAATCATGACCTGAGAAAAGTCTCAAATAATCTTAGAAAAGAAAGACATGGGTATAGAGTAGCTTTTCAATACCCTAATACTCTTAACAGCAAAATGATCAAGAACAGTTGCAGAAAACAAAACAGCGATGTCGGAGTCTGTGCTATAGGCTATAAAAACTGTGACAAATGCTATATTGGAGAAAGTGGTCGCTCCCGGGCCCAGAGGAAACGGGAACATCCTGCAGCCTGCCGTTAAGGGAATACGGGAACATCCTGCAGCCTGCCGTTAAGGGAATGTTTCCATCGTCATTGCTAGGCACTCTTGGGACTGGAATCACGTCATTGATTTCAAAAAAGGGAAAATTATTTATAAAAAGTATGGACAGGACCGCTAGGAGGGTTGTGGAAGGAGCTCTCATCACTTTGAATGACACCTTTGAGAAGAATACTGGCATTATGAATAAATGCATTTGTAAAATTATTTACAGAGCTTAAAGCTTCCGTCCATCCTTCTGTGGACTTGATCCCTAAACTAAAAAGAGACGCAACAAAGTTGAAGAAAGAGAAATAAATATAAACAAACTGAAACTGATAAACAACGTCAAAATAAGCGAACAGGTTACTGGTTAGTATTTCTTTCCAGAATTCTAAGTGATCTGCAAGGCGGGCGGGAAAAAACGCTGGCATTCTTCCAGAACGATATCTTGAGGGTCGTTATCCAAAACGGCAGTCTGATCTACAGATTCTGGAACAGGCGAAGGTGGTTATCCACATTATCAGACTGAAGAAGGCAGTACACATATCTGAAGTTCTTAATTTTGGCCCTTCCGTAAATTTCTTTACTTAAAAGTCAATTTCGTATTTTTAAATAAGAGTATTACCGTGGATCCTTATATATATATATATATATATATATATATATATATATATATATATATATATATATATATATGAATATGAGATAAATTACTCCTAATGACCAATCTTTGTTATGCATTCACGAGAGGTTTTTTCACTTTCCTGTACAAGTAGACCTACCATACAAACTCCAAAGAAAAACCACGCTCACGATTGTAACTGAACTTAAGAAAAAGCCCTTAAAAAGAAAATACAAACGAAAGTATAAAAGAAAAAAGACAAATGTCTCCACACTTACTATGCGGCAAAACAACTTGAAGGTTATGGGCGTCACGTGGCACTCTTCGTCTTCTTCTTCTTCTTCTTCCTGAGCGACCACTTGCAGAAATAGCAAAAGCAGCGCGAACATGACGAAGTTCCGCAACATTTTCCTAAGCGAAATCTCTCTTCGAAAGGCTAGCTAGCACAAGTTCGTGTCCCACTCACTACAGGGCTGAGAAGTGTATAAGGGGAACAGAAGAGTTTGTAGGCGCGCGCACAATACCTGGAGTTGATTCGAACGCTTCTTTTGTTTATGGTAAACTCTCGCGTTGATTTTAAACATTGCCTGGGGTAAGAATGTCTAATTATACAACAACTGACCCCCTTGTTTTCAAAACACTCTGGACTTCAGGACCTTACCTTGGGGGAAAACACGATTTGTATAAGAAAAATGAGAACGGGAGAGGAAAATGCACACACACCTTGGTGTAAAAGAACAGCAAGTTTTATTATTTCAGATTTTATCGCTAGAGTGAACCTCTTAAATTTATGCAGTCACTCACGTATCAGACTGCTGAAGAATTTCGAAGAGCTCTGCAGAATTTATATTTTCTGATTTAGCACCTTACTGTCTGTTTACATTTGAGGAAAACTGGCAGGGAGGTAGATAGATAGATAGATAGATAGATAGATAGATAGATAGATAGATAGATAGATAGATAAGGTAGCAAGTACAGGTAACTCTGGCAATACGAGTTAAGCAGTTTATAGTCTCAACCTTAACTTTTGTGGTGACCAATAACAAGAAATGTTGCCTCGATTTCAAAGTTTAACAGGACGCGTGTTTTGATATTTCTTATTTATGCTCTATATTCTGCAGTATTTTTCAGTGCTTTCAAATGTATATACCTTTATACAGAGATCTCATTTTTAAGCGATTACCATAAAATTAGGCGGGAATCGCTGGTGTCTCGACAATATAAAGTTAAACAATATAATATATGGTTATTATTGTTATTAACAAAGTACCCATACCATCAGAAATGACAAAAATATAAGAAAGTCTAAAAGAAAAGTTCGAACTGCATGTCCCAAAGATGGATTGACGCAGAAACTACCTTTCTGAACTTTTCAAATCTTCGGGACACACATGGTCTAGACTATAGCTAATATCCTCTCCTCTTCAAAAAAAAAAAAAAAAAAAAAAAAAAAAAAAAATCCAGCCCAAATCTGGTTAAATTCTCGACGAATCTCTGAGTAATATCTCCAAATTCTTTAGCTAATGTTTAAGTAAACATCTGCGTAAACTCTCGCCAGATCTCTGGGCAATGCCTTCACGAGTCTCTCGCTAACATGTAAGTTAATATTTAGATAACACGCCCCCAAAAATGTAGCCTGTAAGTAACCAGAGTTTGATGCTATTTCATTTGCGTAATTTTCAGACTATGAACACCTGTAATAAATATTAACCTTTCATTCTTTTTTTTTTATTTGTAATGATGGAAGTCATTCATTGAAATTAATGGCAATAATAGCCTACCCTTCGTAGTTTGTGTACTGGAAAACGAATTGGTTTTTATTTTAACAGGACGTGAAGTTATTCACTCGAAGCTGAGGTTGTCTATGAACGAGTGTGCATACATAAAATCAGCTCCCCATGTTTTCCAACTGAAATGCCAAATTTCTTGCTAGTAAACAAGTATACACTTGTCCTAGTTCATAATGTACTTAATAGTGTTCTTTTGTAGTGTTACCTTGATGCAGCAGCAAGTTATTAAGAACAGTTATGGCAGTATTACGTAAGTTGCACCAAGCTCAGCACGAATATGGTGGTTGCAATTGTACCACAGTACGTAGGATAAGATGTGCGATATTCTTCCACAAGTTTTTATGAAACTGTCAAATCTTAAGTTAAATGCGATTATTTTAAGAATGTAAAAAGCCAGGCTAACTGTGCTGTGTAACAGTTAAGTAAGGCAAGACTACATTATAGCTATAGGCTAAGGACTACGTGCTGTTAGGCACAAGACTGCTGTCCTAAATGAATTTTTGTATTACGGAACCAGTTAAACGAACCAGCCATAGGAACCCAGCTAGGACTAAGATGCTTGCTTAACAATGTATCCAACTACTGTAAACACTATATATTGAAGAACCGCGGAAGTCAGACTTTTCCACTCCTAAACCCTTACCACAAGTACCAGTTCCATTTAAGAATAGGCCTAAGATTATTATTTTGTAGACTTTTATTAACTAAAGCCAAGGTTGAATTGATTTGTATTATCCTAATTTATTGTTCTAAAATGAATGGTAGCCTCCGAATGTTAAACAGAGCAACTGACACACCAATATACAGCAGCTTTCAGTAATATTATTATATATTTGCACTGCCATTACTCGGTGAGCTATATTCTAAGTATATATAAGTTCACCTCATTTATCATCCTGAGCAGGTAAATAACTTTGTATTTTCGTCATCAAATGCTGCCTTTTCTCTGGCAGATCTTTGCTTATGCTGATATACTATTCTTATATCTTTTTTTATAATAAGGACCCTTTATCTCATTATAATCGAATGTTTCAAGGAGAATGATTTTAATTAGACCTCCAGCTTTGTTTATTATAAGTACGTAATAACAGCTTCAAATGAAAAATTTTCAACTGATTTTGTAGTAGTTTTCTATGATTGTCTGTAATTTTGTTAATACGTCTTCATTTTCTTCTTCTTGACATGCGTGCACTTGGTCACAACAATCTGTCGTCCTGTTGCATTATTACAACCGTCATTCTTTATTTCTTTTTATATTCTTTTATATAGGGTTTAATATCTAAACTCAAACTGATGCTTTGCTGTAGAGGAAATATTTCTTTGTAAAAGGCTGTAATTTTGTAAATACGTCTTCTTCATTTTCTTTTTCTTCTTCTTGACATACGTGCACTTGGTCACAACAATCTGTCGTCCTTACAACCGTCATTCTTTATTTTTTCTTTTTTATATTCTTTTACATACATAGGGTTTAATATCTAAAATCAAATTGATGTTTTGCTGTAGAGGAAATATTTCTTTGTAAAAGGCAATATTAAGAAAATGGTTAAGTTAAAGGGCTGGTAGCCTGGTGTCATTGGTATGTAAGTATGTACTACGTTAGACCGAAGAGATTAATTCGGACGAGGTTTTGAATGGAATGAGACTGGTGTGGACCTCTGGACCACCAACTGACCGAGACACAACGTACTTTCATTCTATATCTTTCAGTGGGCAGTCAACGACGTTCGAGAGAGAGAGTCAGAGAGAGAACAACTCTCAATCAAGGAGTTCTCAAGTTGGCACAAAGGCAATTGTGTTTATTCTCAGAAAAGGAAAGACAAAGCCTTTTCTTTGTCTTTTTACACTGTATTGGTAGATTCAGTTTGGTATACGGGTTCTATTCTTGGATTTTACGCTACGGCACACTGCTGGGTTATAAAGGAAACTGGATATAACTTGAGTATGTGCGGTAAACTTTGCCAACCGCAGCAATTATTTTCCTTTTGTTGTTGTCGAAAGGCATTGAACATCCTAGGAAGTGTTCAATAGTGAAACACTTCAACAAATACAAGATTTAAGATGTCTGTTAACTTTTACTCCGATTCGTTGGATTTAGCCCTGGCTTCGAATGGAGGAAGGTCTTAAATATAGCTTAAAATATTTATTTAGCAAAAACAGAAAAGAAATATATTACAAGGTAATGAGTTGGTAAAAATGATCTTATAAGCCTTTTATTCGACTTTTATTGTTATCATAAAATAATAATCACTTAATTGACATAAACGAACGTGTTTCAAAAACTGGGCAATGTCCGCGACGCGACACCCTTATGAACGACACCCAAGGGCTAAGCGAAGGAAATGAAGTGTCATTTACGACGCAGGATGTCCCAATAGAAGTGGTGTCAGAAACCCCCCTTCCCTTACGCAGATAGGACCCATCCTCACCAAAAATGGGTGAGTAAAGGCCCATATTTCGAGTAGATATAACTCAAAGGAACTGTAGGGTACGAGTAAGGATTGCGCGTAGGATTTCCTGTGTTCGTCAAAACGAAGCCAACCAAGACCGTAAATTGTTTCTTAGCATTAATTTGTTTAGAAATGCTGGAGTTTGTTAAGTTTTTAACAGAGTTGTTAATATCTGGATATACCAAGCGCCTTTGGCCGTTAGCCATTGCTAAAACAATTTTATGGCCTAGGCCGGGCCTGTTTGCTGGGCTTGAATCCCTAAACCTGAGTCTGCCTCCTCCTCCTCTTTTTCTTTTAGATTATGATAGAACACAAGGATGTCATCATTCAGATATTCCCTTCTGTTAGGTTAGTCTTTTTCTTATGCTGCATTCCTTGTTAACCTACGTCAGGCTAACCAAGCATGTTAAACATAGCCTAGGCCTAACCTAACCTGGGATACTGAGTGGTATACGATTTAAACCTAAAACTCTTTTGTTCCGACACGATATACAGACCATCAGTCTTTTACATTAGTAAATACTTATGGCAAAGCCGGACACAGCCGTTAAACTCTTGAGCGAGGTGGTTTGGCAGTAACTGCCGCCAGATAGGCGGGAATGCCCCCATAGAAACTTTCCAGTTTGCTTTCGGCCGTCGTGCATTGCAGACCTGTTTTTGCATCTCTTTGCCTGACTGTCATTAAGCTCTTTGTTACCCTGGTGGGATCTTCCTGTATTTTTGTGTACTGCATAGATTGCGTGTTTGATATTTAGGTAATTCTATGTATTAGCTCTGCCCCTGTTTTTACCTTGGAAAATTTTAGGGCTTTTGATACCGGAGACAAGTTTCTTTGTTGGCGGCCAGGCGTCATTTGCCCCCTAACTCTACTCGGCAGTAAAGGGGGACTGTGGGAATCGGGGTTTCTGGGTGGGGGAGAACAGAGAAGTGGAGCGGACATGTTTACGTTAGGGGGCCACTGGCTGGAGGGGAAAATGAGAGGGTGCCATACGCAAAAGGGAGAGAGCGGCTGAAAGGGTTGGGGGTAACGGGGCAGGGAGGGAGAAAAGGTAATTCTATATATTAGCTCCGTGCCTGTTTTTACCTTTTCAACTGGTTTTTTCTACACTTTTAGGGCTTCTGATACTGGCAGTGCATCTGTTCGTTGTCGGCCAAATGGAATGTTCCTTCGCTGTGTTTAGTACTGGCCTGGGGGCGCTGGTACCCAATACGTTAACAAGTTATTGCACTTGCCAGATGGGATCTGAACCGTTCGAAACAGACGTAGCCGTGCTCTGTCTTGTGAAGATCGCGTATGGAAACCCTTTGTTGGATGGACTTCTGGGATTAATTACTGGTCAATTAGACTCGAGCGCCAATAATGAAAGGTAAATCCATAATTAGCAACCAAAAAACTGTAGAAAAAGTCAAGTTATAGTGCTGTCGGCGAGGCGGACTACCCTATAGTTCTACCAGAGAAAATTCCTCATGTGCCCCAAAAGCGGGGCTAAGTGAGGAGCGCTGCAAGAAAGAGGGGGGAGGAAGGTCACGCAAGCAGGAAACGCGTTGGGAACGAGTGCGGGTAGAAGCGTAACACTGGGGGTGGGGGGAGGGAGGAAACACTGCCTGGTAGTGGGGACTGGGACAAAAAATATGGCCGACAAAAAACAAACTTCACCAACTTTTCCAGGAGCAGTAAAAGTGGAGAAAAAACCAGTTTCCAAGGTAAAAATAAGAGCAGGGAGGCACTTAGCGTTGGCTGGAAGGAGCAACCTGGCAGGAATAAATAATTTGCACCCAAAAAAAGTTGACACCAACAGAACTAACTGGCCTTACCTTTGGGACTTGGAGGGTATAGATCAGCCGCTGCTTTCAAAAATGCGTGGAACCTGGTGTTGGGGATCGAGGAAGTGAATCTTAAAATAAGCTACAGCCAGGTAGCCTACAAAATTGTACTTCCTCCTGCTCTACCTGGGGTTGCTGGCTCTGAGTTCCTGGTAAAAACCACATCTCTTCCAGCCCTTCTTCTGCGCTGCACCGTAGGTCCTGTCGCACTTAAATGGCCTCTTCTTCAGGTCGTGGCGACACTCCCTTCCGCAGTGTGGACAAAAGCGCTGTGTTTTTAGCGGGCCATGATCTTGGGAAAGTCTAATTACAGTAAGTGTTCGTAATTGCCTAAGTAATAGGCAGAAGAGTTGCGGTAACTGAGATAGCAGTGAGTGCAAGACACTGGGTGAGCGTGCCGGGTTACTGGCTCAGACGACCACAACGTGGACGGAAGGGACTCAGCCAATGTACTGAACAAGGAAGCACAAAATATGTATTGTTCCGACACAATATACAAACCCTCGGTCCTTTACATTAGGGATTACTTTCAGGCATAGGCTGGAAACGGCCGTTGAACTTCAAACAAGGTGGTTAGGCAGTTAACTACTGTCTGGGAGGCGGGAGTACCGCCTGCCCGGATATAAACATTCCAATTGTTCCAACACAATATACAAACCCTCGGTCCTTTACATTAGGAGATTACTTTCAGGCGTAGGCTGGAAACGGCCGTTGAACTTCAAACAAGGTGGTTAGGCAATTAACTACTGTCCGGGAGGCGGGAGTACCGCCTGCCCAGATGTAAACTTTCCAATTTGCTTTCGGCCGTCGTAGCGCTTGGACATTGTTCTTCGCCGCTCTCTTCCTGACAGCATTTTTTCTTCTATTTTGGTGGGAATATTCTTATTTTTTATTTAAAATGGAAAAGACAACTAAGCCCTCCTATCCCCAGGGTGTGTGTCCCGGGGTAGGGGGTAAAAAGTGTAATTCATTCAGATCTAGGGTCGACGTGGACCCACATGCACTCTGTACATCTTGCAGGGGGCGTGTGTGTTCACGCGACTTACTTGTAGTGAGTGTTGTTTGTGGTCCTCCGAGCAATGGGGCAAGTTCGAGGGTAGGCGATGTTACCGTCGTAAGCCTACCAAGGAGTCGTCCGAGGGAAATACGCACCCGACGACTCCGTTGGTGGCAAATGTATCGGGTTCATTTCTCCCTCCCGGGGAACGTCCCCTTCTCGCTCCCTCTCCCTCGGGTGAGGACTCCCCCTCCCCTTCCTCTTACGTTTCATCGTTTGTGGAAGGGCGCGGGGGAGAGTTGGACCGCGACATCCTCTCGGAAGTCTCTTCCCGTTCCGGAGGGGGAGTTTTTTCCTCCGGAGCAGGTGGGGGCTTTTATTTCTAACCCGACTCTTGCTTCAGGTCCCGGACTGGATAGCCAGGCGATGAATCCCAACTCTTCCTGGGTACACCTGAGCCTACCTGGCTCGGCTCTGGAGGGATTGGCTCCCCTGGCCCCCCCCCAGTCACGACCCACACGGCAGCGACAGCCACTACAACAACCGTCACCTTCTCGAGGTTCGTCCAGATGCCGTTTTCAGTGGCTTCGCATCTGGACACCCAAGTGTCGGCGTCATCTGCGGGCCAGCACTCTGTTCCACTGCTGCCTGGCTTCCTGGCTCCATTCATGTGTGCTGGCCCCTCCTACATGGTGACATCATCATATCCTTACGTGACTGTTGCTGACCATGGCCTGTCTTTGGATACGGTTCCTCGTCTGACTCTCCAGCCCGGCCCTTCGTCTGCCTCAATCCCCATCCCAGCGACCTTGGCGCGGCCCGACTTGAATCTGCACGCGGGAGGGGTGGCGCCTGCATCCCTGGCCCCGCCCACTTTGGTTCCTGGCCGACGCGCGGCTCTCTCTGCCCAGGCAATTGCTGGCCCGAGCTCCGCCGTCTCTGCCCGGGATACGCCTTCTGCTGCAGCCCCTCCTGCTGTTCCTGAGTCGGCGGCCTCGCTTTCCTGGCTTGGGGATTTGACTGCTTTCATGAAGCAGATGGTGAAGAAGAAGAAGAAGAGGAGGTCTAGGAAGGTGTCGTCATCAACTTCATCTTCATCATCGTCGTCGTCTGCTGCTTCTTCCTCTTCTCCTTCCGAGGCTTCGTGGCCGAAGAAGAAGTCTGCCTCTCCTCCCCCTAAGAAACCTCGCACCGAGATTTCTAAGGGTCTGCCTCCTTCCACAGGGAAGGCAGTGGGATCTCTCGTCGGCTCTTCCCGATCCTCGGATCAGGGAACCGCTGCCCCGGCCTCTGGGCTAGGGGCACTGGGAGCCAAGGGCGTGCAGACCAAGGTCGGCACACTCCCCGCTGCGCCTAAGAAACCTCCTGCTTCTAAGGCCAGCGAGTCCGCGTCGGACACTCGTTCGCGAGTTGCTCCGAGTACCCGGGTCCCCAAGGAGACTTGGGTACCCCAGTCTGATACGGTGGACACTTCTCGCCGTACGGACCAGGGCGTGGGACGAGAGAAAGAGCCGGGGCATGCAGGTGCTCCGCCTCTTCCTGCTGGCACTCCTTCCAGTGCCAGGTCAGGTTCCCGGGACAGTGCTTCAGCCCCGCGGGGCCGAACGCAAGGAGAGGTAGGGAAGAAGTCCCCTACTCAGTCTTCCCGAGAGGCTCCGGCCTCGAAGAAGTCTGGGGCGCGTCCAGAGGACAGCGCAAGCTCGCGCCAGCCAGCCGCACGTTCGACTCCTCCCAGTCCCCGGCCACGCCCGCGCGGCCAGCCTGGCTCGGGGGAGACGAATGTGCGGCTCGACTCTGGCGAGCCGCTCCGCTCTCCTCGGGAGATTGTTTCACCGGGGGCTCGTCATCACCGCGGGTTGGTGACCGCTCTCGGCCCGCTACCTCTGCTGGTTCTGCCAGTAAAGGCAGTGGGAGCGCCCGATCTTCCTCGCCTGTTCCCTCCCCCCATTCGGTCTCCTCCAGGGGGCGCGAGTCGGAGAGGAGGAACTCTGGGGATTGTTTTCCTCAGAGTTCAACTGCGTGGGGGTATGCACCTGGCTCGGTCCTTGGCTCGACCAGGTCCTACGCCCGCGTAGTTCAGGAAGGTCCTTGGGGGTCTGCCGAGGTTCTCCCTCCTGCAGGGAGAGTAGTTCGAGAGGACCGCACTCTGGAAGGACTCGAAGGTCCTCTGCCCCAGGATGCGGACACCCCCGAAATACAGAGGACTTTTGCGGAGGTTATCGTGCTGATTCGTCAGCACAGTGACCTCGGGGAAGGGACCACGGCTTCATCTGTGGGTTGTCTGTTGTGCCTCGAATCCTTCTGGGGACCCAAGAAGGAACCCAAGGCTTCGGTGGGGCTGCCATGGTCCACGCTTGCCGAGGGAGTTCTCGATCAGGTGAACGGTCTTGTGTCTGGGCAGGACAGCTCGCTTCGATCGAGTCGCTCGGACAAGCTTCTCCCCCCCCCCCTTCTGCCTCGTCAGAAGCTTTTCTACGCACCAGCGGAAGGGGCGTTGCTGACTAAACAGGTTTACCCGGACCTGACTCGTTTGGATCTGGGTCTGTCGTTGCAGCAATTGTCTGCAGAGAACATTTCTCTCTCTCAGCAAGAAGCTGCAACCCTGGAAGCCACCGCCATGGCGGCCTTCCAAGCAGTCTCCTGGCTCGATCTGTGGTCATTCACAGTATCGAAGGTAGCTGCTTCCTCAGGCGCTATCGTACCTGGGGAGGACTCCGCCTTTGGGAGACTGTGCCAGTCTGGAGGTAGGGCCATTTCCTACCTTGCCCACCAGACTGCAAAGCTGTGGGCAAACCTGGTGCTAAAGCGGAGAGACGCTGTTCTCTCTCGCTTTGCCAGGTCCGTAGGTCCCGAGTCAGCTATCGCTCTTTGGAATGGACTGTTGCTGGGTTCCTCCTCTCTCTTCCCTAGAGAGTTGGTGGACGCCGCGGTGGACAAACGCCGTGTCGATGAAAGCGACCGGCTTGTCCACCAGGCAGTGGTTAAGACCTCCGGGTCTTCTCGCCCCACTGCAGCCAGGTCTTTGGGCCAGGCTGGCACTTCCTCGGCCCCTAAGAAGCCCCAGTCTTCGAAGGGGTCCCGAGGAAACACCCAGCCTTCTTCTTCCTCGAGAAGGGGGGGTCACTCCCGCCCCTTTCAGCCCCCTTTCCATGCCAGTAAAGGGGGCAAGGGTAAGAAGAAGAAGGGGAAATGCTAGGGGCGGCGTTCTCCCCCAAAAGCTGCCGAAGGTGGGGGGTTGCCTGTCGAGCCATTGGGCAACGTGGCAGTGACACGGAGCCGAGACCTGGATAGTGGATGTCCTTCGGGAGGGATAGCTACTACCCTTCGAGTCTCGGCCTCCCCTCACCTACTCTCTGGTCCATCTCCAAACTTATCTTCCAGGTTCGTCGAAGGACATCGCACTACAGCAAGAAGTGCAAGCCATGCTGAGCAAGAGTGCTGTAGAAGTCGTGTCGGACCAGTCTCCAGGCTTTTACAGCCGCATCTTTCTCGTAGAGAAGGCATCAGGGGGATGGAGACCGGTCATAGACCTCTCTCCCTTGAACTGTTTCTTTCGCCAGACTCAGTTCATGATGGAAACAGCGCAAACTGTGCTGGCCTCCATCAGGGAGAACGACTTCATGCTTACGGTGGACTTGAGGGATGCGTATTTCCAGATACCCATCCATCCATCCTCCCGCAAGTACCTCCGCTTCGTCCTCGGGGAGTCGGTCTTCCAATTCAGGGCACTTTGCTTCGGGCTCTCGACCGCTCCCCAGGTGTTCACGAGAGTGTTCTCTCTCGTGTCGGCTTGGGCCCACTCGCACGGGATACGTCTACTGAGGTATCTCGACGACTGGCTAGTCCTGGCGAGCTCTCGCTCGCTGTTGCTACAGGACAGGGATCGTCTCCTCAAGTTTTGCCGGGATCTAGGGATCATGGTAAATCTGGAGAAGTCAGATCTCACCCCCAAGCAGAGGACAAAGTACCTGGGCATGCTGATAGACACGGTGGCAGCGAAAGTCTTTCCCTCGGACTCTCGTATCAGCAAGTTCAGGCATGCAGCACAGTTGTTCCTGTCTCGACAGGAGCAACCAGCTTGGCAATGGCAAGTCGTCATCGGTCACCTGTCGTCATTGGAGAAGCTAGTACCTCACGGGGGTCTTCACCTGCGGTCTCTCCAGTGGAGACTAAAGGAGCATTGGTCCCAGTCCCGAGACCCCCAGTCCTTCCTCATTCCTCTTTCCGAGGAAGTGAGAAAGGACCTTCACTGGTGGTTAGACGACAGGAACCTCTTAATAGGAGTATCCTTGCATACTCCCCCTGCGGACATGCTTCTGTTCTCGGACACATCGACCGAGGGATGGGGCGCACACCTGGAGGAGTTGCTGACTTCGGGAGTGTGGCACCGAGACGACAAACACCTTCACATCAACATCTTGGAGCTCAAGGCGGCCTTCCTGGCCCTTCAGGAGTTCCGGGATCGAGTGATGGGACACTCCGTGGTACTGATGAGCGACAATATCATGGTAGTGGCATACGTCAACAAGCAGGGGGGACTGGTGTCCCACCAGCTTCATCAATTGACGATGAAGGTGCACGAGTGGGCCGTGGCTCACTCGGTAGAGCTGTCAGCCAGGTATATTCCAGGCAAGAGGAATGTCGTGGCAGACAAGCTCAGCCGCCAGAGCCAGGTGGTAGGGACCGAATGGTCCCTTCATCAGGAAGTAGCGGAAAGGCTGTTCGACCTGTGGGGGCGTCCAGTCATCGATCTGTTCGCCACCCGGCACAACAGAAAACTCCAGATCTTCTGTTCTGTCGTGCTGGACCCATGGGCCGCTGCGGAGGACGCGTTCCAACACCCATGGGACAATCTCGACGCTTACGCCTTTCCCCCATTCGGTTTGATTCGCCATGTGATCAGCCGAGTGATGATCACCCCGAATCTCAGAATGACTCTGGTGGCACCCAAATGGCCCCAGGCCAGTTGGTACCCGGACCTGCTAGCTCTCCTCTCCGAGGCGCCGAGAGAGATTCCCCCCTGGCCCAACCTTTTGCGTCAACCTCACGCAAAGCGGTTCCACCTGGCAGTGCATTCCCTGTGTCTTCACGGCTGGAGGTTATCCACCATCTCTTGTGAGCGAGAGGTTTTTCGCGTCGCGCAGCAACAGAGATGGCAGGATACCTCAGAAGATCCTCCGCAGCGGTATACCAGGGAAAGTGGTCGTCTTCTGTGGTTGGTGTCGTCGAAGGGGTATCTCTCCGGTCGGAGCTACTGTTCAGCAGGTTGCGGACTTCCTCGTCTTCCTTCGCCGAGAGAAGCTTCTCTCCGTTTCAGCTGTAAAAGGCTACCGTGCCGCACTCGGCCTAGTCTTGCGGCTGAAAGGAGTAGACATCTCCTCCTCTTTCGAGATTTCTGTACTCATGAGAAGCTTCGAACGGTCTTGCCCACCCAGGGATCTCAGGCCCCCTGTGTGGGATGTGACTCTTGTATTACGGAGCCTGACTCGTGCACCGTACGAGCCTTTAAGAGAGTCGTCAGACAGGGATCTGACCCTCAAGACCATTTTCTTGCTTGCCCTGGCATCGGCGAAGAGAGTTGGCGAGCTTCACGGACTTTCCTTTGATGTTAAACACTCGAGGGGATGGGGATCAGTTACACTCGATTTCATCCCGGATTTCGTAGCGAAGACTCAGAACCCTTCAGTCCCTGACGCACGGTTTGAGTCCTTCACGATCCCCTCCCTAGAGGACTTCGTAGATAATGATCCAGACGAGATGCTACTGTGTCCTGTTAGGGTGCTGCGGTGCTATCTGAAGAAAACTCGGCACCTTCGGCCTGAGTGTCGACGACTCTTCGTTAGTACTGGCTCGACCAAGAAAGAAGTGTCCAAGAATTCCATCTCTTTTTGGCTTCGTGAGATGATAAGGAGAGCGTACTCTGCTGCAGGAGAAGACGACACCGGTACGCTTCATCTGAGAGCTCACGAGGTCCGCAGCATTGGTCCGTCCCTCGCATTCCGGAAGAATGTGTCGGTACCACAGGTGCTGAAGGCGGGTGTGTGGTCCCAACAGACTACCTTCACCTCCTTCTACCTCCGGGATGTTGCACACAAGTCCTTGGACACTTTTTCCTTGGGTCCTGTGGTGGCTGCTCAACAAGTTGTGTAGCTTATCCAGCTCCCCTAACGGGACAGGTTGCATCTCGCCTATGTTGTACGGTGGTGATTGGGAGATGAATGTTGAGTGACTGGCCTCTATTCTTTCTCCCCATCCTAAGCTCTCTTCCCACGGGCAGGGAGCGGACGCGCCGTTACAAGCTGGACCGGGCGATCGAGGCAGGTAAGCACATAACGAGAGCTTCCGTTCTATTTCCATTCAGGTTAATAGAAGCAACCCCACTCTTTCCTCTTGCAAGGGGAGGAAGGAGACCATGACTTTGGGACAAACCCAATGCTTGTATTTGCCTTATTGTCATCCGACGTCAAATTCTTCCTAGCCTACTTTGCATGAACTGACGTTTCCTCTTTCATGCAAAGGGACCCAGAAGTCTGACAAACTGATCCTGCGTTTCCTACAACCCGATCTTTTGTCAGAGGCGGTTTTTCCCTTCCTCGCTCTTACGACCAGGAAGGGAAGACAAGGTGGTGAACTCCAGTCAGTTCAGAGAGACTTTATCAGATTCCTCCCTCCAATCAGTGAGTCTCCTAATGTAAAGGACCAAGAGTTTGTATATTGTGTCGGAACAAATAACAATTTTTAAAAGTAAATTGTATTTTTACTTATAGGACTTACCTGGTAGTTACATATAGCTGTCGTCTCTGACGCGCGGCAGAATTTTAAATTTCGCGCTAGCGCTAAAAACACCTAGGTGATCCCTCTACCAGCGCCCTCTATAGGTAACAAGGAACTATCCCAAGAATGTTCTAGAACCCATTAAGTTTTCTGCCGAGAGACCGGTAACACGGTCTCGTTTTGTGGTTGAATTTTTTGTCTGCAATTTATACTTAAGTATTTCTTTGTGGTTTTTTGCTAGCTAGCGCTTTGCAATTTGTGGTCGGAATTAATTCTTTGTACAATATGTCTGATTCTGGTTCCCAGTATAGATATTGTGCTTTAGGCTGTAGGACTCGTTTGCCTAAGGCGGCTATCGACCCCCATTCAGTTTGCTCTTCATGTAGGGGTAAATTTTGTAATTCAGAGAATACATGTGAGGAATGTATGCATCTAACAACGGATGAATGGTCAGCCTTAGAGAAATATCTACGGAAGTTAGAAAAGGACAGAGTTAGGAAAGCTTCGCAGAGGTCATCTTCTGCTAAGTCTGTAGGGCAGGTAATTCAATCTGTTAACCCCTCTCCTATTAACTCTCCTTTGTCCGACCCTGTTGATCCCAATCCTGTCACCGTGTCAGAGTTAAAAGTCCAAATGGACACTAAATTTTCAGCTGTGCTTTCAGCCATCCAGACGATGGGCCAAGCCATTGAAAAATTGGCTCCTCGAAGTGAAGTGTTAGTGGAGGAGGTGTCTGTTCGGCCCACTCGTTCTCCCAGGTCTAGACCTCTGTCGGACTCCCCTGGTTCAGGGAGAGGGCATGTCGAAAACCGAAAGGAGGCGAGTGGGGCTTGCTCCCGAGCAGTCACCCCCTCAAGTATTCCTGTTGTGCATTCCCAGGATGCTTCCGCACGCCATAGAAAAGGCGCTGCTGGGGATGTGTCTTCTAGTGGTGATGATTCGTTGACTCCTCCTCGAAGTGGACGCTTCAAGCATTCTTCTCGCCCTCTCAAGAGGTCTCGCGCCGTCTCTCCTGCAGCGATTCCGAAGAAAAGATTGTTGACGGATCCGCATGCGGGCTGTAGCTTCTGGGAGGATCCTGAACCTTTTTCCTCCGCCTCTTCAGTAGATCAGCCCCCTCGTCGGAAGGAACCTACGCGTACTATTGCCCGTAATAAGCGTGTTTCCGTTCCAGGAGCGTCTACATCTCGTCCAGCCTCATCGCAGATAGTGCCTCCTCCTACTACCGGTCAACAAGATCCCCGTTTTGTCGCTCAAGTTACGGACAAATTGACGGATCTTATTCAGTTCTTTTGTGGCGCTTGTGCTGCTTCGGGAGCACCTGTTGCGGAGACACTTCCTTCGAATGCACCACAAGTCTTGACTCAAGAGCCTCCCACTTCGCATGCACCAATGAAGAGGCTCAACCAGACACTCCAGCATTCTTCTCTGGCTCCGGATTCGCCACGTTCGGTTGACGAAACGCCACTTCAGCATGGCGCGGCGCCACTTCAGCTTGGCGCAGCGCCACTTCAGCTTGGCGCGGCGTCACACTTGACGGATTCGGCGCCACATCGGCATGGTCGTAAGACTTTAGATTCCGCACGACCTACTTTTTGTCAGGAAACTGTTCCTGTGCACCAATTGTCTCCTGTGTCTTCTGTAGACGAAGAAATCGAAGAAGATGTAGAAATAGAAGAGGACTTTCCAGGAATCAAGGAGAAATCTTCGGGTTATAAGGAGTTACTCAAGTTTTTCATGGAAAACTTTGGGGACTCTTTTAAGCCTTCGACTCCGGCTTCTCCCAGATCGCAGTTTAAGAGGGATAACGCCTCGGATCCAGCTCCTTTTACACGCCTAATTTTGGCGATTTCGGCCAAGAAGGCTATCAAGAAAATTAATTCCTGGCTCTCAGACAAGAGAGAGCAAGGCAAGAGTATGTTTTGTCTTCCACCCTCCAGATTGGCTCATCGCAGCCGCATGTGGTACGAGACTGGAGAACGTTTTTCTTTGGGTGTGTCTGCCTCCGCTCAAGGAGACTTCTCCAGTCTAGTGGATTCAAGTCGTCACACAGCTCTTCAATCAGCGAAGATCTTTTTCATGCAGTCAGAGTTGGATCATCTTCTCAAGAGTATTTTCGCTGTTGTGGAGGTCATCAGTTTCCTTGATTGGTCAGTGGCGGCTCTGGCTAGGAAAGTCAAAGAATTCGGACTTTTGGATGCGCAGTCGACGGATTTCACTTCGGTAGTCGACTGCATAGACAAGGGGGTATGCGATTGTGCCTTGGAGCTAACTTCGGTTTTTGCAATCGGAGTTCTGAAGAAACGACAACTCTGGTGCTCTTTTTTGGCGAAGGGTGTTTCCCGCAGCCAGAGGTCTGCTCTCCTCTTTGCTCCTTTGTCGAAGGACCACTTGTTCCCGAAGGAATTAGTTCGAGAGACTGCTGAAGCTCTCACACAAAAAGCAACACAGGACCTGTTGGCTCAGTCAGCAAAGAAGCCGAAGAAGACTACTCCGGTAGCTACTTCCACCAAAACTTCGGTGTTTTCGGACACTTCCAAGACGTTCAGGGGCAAGTCTGCTTCTCGGCCCTTTTCCAAGTTTCGTGGGAAAGGAAAATCTTCTACTCGACCTTCCAATTTTCAACAAAAGAAATGAGTGTGCTGTCCTCCACATAGCAGTAGGTGCCAGACTCCAGTCGTTCTCGGAAGCCTGGCAAAAGGTCACTCAAGATCCTTGGACCTTACAGGTGATCCGAGAGGGGTACTCCATCCCATTCCAACAAAAGCCCCCTCTATCGGACGCTCCAGTCGTTTTTCCAACATACTCCAACGACTCTCAGAAGTTTTGCGCCCTTCGAGAAGAAGTAGAAGCACTACTAAGGAAACAAGCCATCGAATTAGTGCCGACCCCATGCTCTCCGGGGTTTTACAACCGTCTCTTTTTAGTTTCAAAGGCGTCGGGAGGTTGGAGGCCGGTTCTAGACGTGAGCGCATTGAACGTTTTCGTAAAGAAGACAAAATTTTCGATGGAAACGACAGAGTCGGTGTTAGCATCTCTTCAACCGGGCGACTGGATGGTCTCGATAGACCTCCAGGATGCGTACTTCCACGTTCCTATCCATCAGGAATCAAGGAAGTTCCTGAGGTTTGTTTTCCAAGGCAAAGTTTTCCAGTTCAGAGCTCTTTGTTTCGGACTGTCAACTGCACCTCAAGTGTTTACAAGAGTTCTGTCAACGGTGGCGAAGAATCTTCACTTGCAAGGAATAAGGATGTCAATGTATCTGGACGACTGGCTTCTGAAAGCACACTCCAAAGCCAAATGTGTGGAGGACCTAATGAAGACATTATCTCTGGTAAAGGAACTAGGCCTACTAGTCAATGTTCCGAAATCGTCCCTGTCACCATCACAGCAGATAGTTTATTTGGGAGTGAGAATGGACTCTCTGACTTTTCAGGCTTCTCCATCAATACGGAGAGTAGAGTCTTGTCTAAACATGATAGACGACTTTCTACATCGCGAGGTTTGCTCAGCCAACCAGTGGATGAGCTTACTGGGGACCTTAGCCTCGATGGAGAAGTTCGTAAAACTGGGGAGACTCAAGATGAGGCCTCTGCAGTTTTATCTACAAAGCCAATGGCCACGCAAAACCCATCCGGATTCCTTTCTTTTCAAGATCTCAGATCAGATCAAGAAGGAGCTGTTCTGGTGGAATTCAAGGGAAAGGCTACAGGAGGGAATTTCTCTTTTTATCAAGAACCCAGACCTCACACTCTTGTCAGACGCTTCGGATCAGGGGTGGGGAGCGACTTTAGACAACAAGGAATGTTCGGGCCTGTGGCAGGAAGAGCAGAAAGAACTGCACATAAATGTGAAAGAACTGAAAGCGGTACATCTAGCCCTGATGCAATTTCAGCAAGAAGTAAAAGGCAAGGTTATTCTAGTTCAGTCGGACAACACGACAGCTCTTGCTTATATCAAGAGGCAAGGGGGCACTCATTCCTTCTCCCTGTATCAGACGACCAAGGAACTTTTAGAATGGTCGGAAGAGAACGAGGTCACGTTATTGACCAGGTTCATAAAAGGCGAGAGGAATGTAACAGCGGATCTTTTAAGCAGGAAGAATCAAGTCTTGCCCACGGAATGGACCTTACATCCGCAGGTTTGCAAACGATTGTGGAATCTGTGGGGTTGTCCGCTAGTAGACCTGTTTGCAACAGACAGAACAAAACGCCTCCCAGTATATTGCTCCCCAGATCCGGACGACAAGGCACTTTGGGTGGATGCAATGACAATGAGTTGGGATTGCCTAGATCTTTACGCTTTTCCACCGTTCAAAATTATCAGGAAGGTCTTGGAAAAGTTCAGGAACCACAAGAACACCAAGATGACTCTAATCGTTCCTTTCTGGCCATCGAGGGAATGGTTCCCAGATCTTCTCCTCCTCCTCGCAGATTTTCCGAGGATCCTCCCGTCGAGGAAAGATCTACTCAGACAACCCCACTTCCCGAGGTTCCATCAGAATTTGTCCGCTCTACGGCTTGTCGCCTGCAGACTGTCGAGCGACTCCTCAGGAAGAGAGGTTTTTCAAAGGAGGTTGCAAGCGCTATTGCGCGACCCAGAAGAAAGTCTTCGGACGCAGTATACCAGGCTAGATGGAATCAGTTTAGAGACTGGTGCAATAGACATGGAGTTTCGTCTTCTAAAACCTCTCTAAATCAAATAGCGAAGTTCTTGCTATCCCTTTTTAAGGAGAAAGGATTGTCTTTGAGCACGATTAAGGGGTATCGATCAATGCTTGCATCGGTATTTAAGCACAGAGGTCTAGACATCTCGAACAATCAAGATCTAACAGATTTACTTAAGTCTTTTAATACCTCGAAGACGAAAGTTCCTAAACAAATAGCATGGAATTTGGACATCGTTCTTAAATGGATTTGTTCAGATCAATTCGAGCCTTTGGCAAATGCATCGCTGAGAAACTTGACTAAGAAAACTATTTTTCTAGTAACACTCGCAACAGCCAGGAGGGTGAGTGAGGTTCATGCCTTGGACAAAACTATTGGTTTCTCTCAAGGAAAAGCTGTATGTTCTTCCTCTCTCAGGTTCTTAGCGAAGAACGAAGATGCGTCCAGACCATGGCCGAGGTCTTTCAGCATTAAGAGCCTTTCAGATCTTGTGGGAGAAGGAGAACAAGAGAGATTGTTGTGCCCGGTGAGAGCCTTAAAGTTCTATATTCACCGAACTAAAGGTATCAGGGGCTCTTCGGAGAACTTGTGGTGTTCTGTGAGAAACCCGTCAAGACCACTTCCTAAGAATGCTCTTGCTTTCTTCTTAAGAGAAGTTATTTCAGAAGCCCATGTGAATTGTCAGGACTCAGACACGGGAACTCTGAAAGTGAGAGCACATGAGATAAGAGCTGTAGCTACTTCTTTGGCTTTCAGGCACAACCTCTCAGTGCAAAAGATTGTGAATTCTACATTTTGTTCATGACACTTACCTGACAGATATATATATAGCTGTATTCTCCGAAAGGGACCGACAGAAATTCAAAAACTTACGGCACACGCAGATGGGCCAGGTGGTTAGTACCCATTCCCGCCGCTGGGAGGCGGGTATCAGGAACCATTCCCATTTTCTATTCAGATTTTCTCTGTCGCCGGTATTGTCAACACCTGTTGTCAATACCTCCGCTGTTGGATTTCGTAAACTTTTTCCACTAAGTATTCTGATTGTCTTTTGGTTTTTTGACTTTGGCTTTGTGGATAGGCATACGCTTCTTTGGACTGTTTTGATTTTGGTTTTGGCTTTTCCTTGAACGAGATGTCTGGATCTAGTTCGGCTAGTTTCAGGGTATGTGTTGTTAAGGAGTGTAAGGTGAGGCTACCGAAAGCTTCGGTAGACCCTCACACAGTATGCATGAGATGTAGAGGGCATGTCTGTATGTTGGATGATCGCTGCAAGGAGTGTGAATCGTTGCCTGATTCTGATTGGAAGGCGTACGATTCTTACGTTCGCAAGCTAGAGCGTGATCGTGTAAGGAGGTCTTCCTCCAGGAGTGTGTCGGTAGGTGGGAGTCAGGGTATTAATTTATCTCCTGTTAACCCTACTAATGCTTCTCCTTTCCCTGTAGAGTCGCCTTCTAACCCTGTGATTGCGTCTGCGGAAGGTAATGCCCTTGCGCAGATTTTGAACTCCATTCGTACCTTGGAGTCTAAGGTGTTGGCGATCGAAAGTGCAGTGAAGTGTAGTGATCCCCCCAGTGTTGTGGAGGGGGCGTCAGATCGGCCCTATAATGCCTCTAGGCCTAGACCTCTGCCGAACTCCCAGGACTTAGGGAATGGGCATGTCGAAAGCCGCAAGAGGGTTACGGGGACCCCCCACCGATCTGGCGTCCCTTCGGCAGGCCTTGTTGACGTCTCCCAGGCTGCCAAGGATCGTGCTCGCGCACGTATCCTTAAGGATTGTTTTTCGTCCTCCGAGGCGTCCTCTCCACTTAAGGGGTCACGTTCTCGGTTGGACTCTCGTCCTTTCAAGAGGAGCCACGTTGAAGAGGACGCTTCTTCTCCTCTTTCTCGTGCCTTAGAATCTTCTCCCGACTGGCTGCGAGATTTGCCGCCGCAGAAGAGGACCAGGATTTCTTCGGAGGAGGACGTTGCTGAACGTCCCAGCCGCACCAAGAAGAGAGCCCCTGTCGCTCTTGGTAGAAGGAGGAGGACGTCTCCTTCCCCCTCTTCTTCTCATAAGAGCAGCCCTTCTCCTGAGAGGGCTTCCTCTCCTTCGAAGCGTCTTATCCAAGATATGCAGCGGCAGTTAGCTTCCCTTCTCGCTGCTAAGGAGAAGCAACCTCGTGGGCGCCGCAAGGATTTGTCGCTGCCAGTTAAAAGATCTAAGAGGTCTCCCTCTCCTTCTCTTCGTTCGTCTCTCTCCCCTGCGGCTTCTCGTAGTCGCCCTCATCGTTCTGCGGATCATCAGCTCTCCTTGCCCCGTCGTGACTCGCTGGTTGATCAGGACGCTCCTCTTGCAGCTAGGCTTGCCGCTAGTAAGAGTTCGCGCCAAGACGCTCTTCTTGCCTCTCCTCCTGCTTCTCGCTCTCGTTTTGACGTTCGGCAGGACGCCCACCAGGACGCTTCTCGTTATTCCCGATCCCTGCATGATGCTCTTCAGGACTCTCGTCAAGAAGCTCGGCGGCTCGCTCGTCGGGACTCTCGTCAGGACGCTCGGCAGCTTGTAAGACAGGACGCTCTTCAGGACGCTCGGCTGCTTTCGAAGCAGGACGCTCGTCAGGACGCTCATCAGGACGCTCGTCAGGACGCTCCTCAGGACGCTCGTCAGGACGCTCGGCAGGACGCTCCTGTACGAGTTGTTCCGGAATTTTCTGCTGCTTCTTCCCACGAGAAGAGGTCTCTGGGACGAATTGGACCCAAAGGTCTTTGTTTCTCTCTAGCCCCGGAAGACTCTCCTGTCGCTCCTGTCGAAGAGGCGGATTTGTCTCAGGAGTCGGACTCTGCAGAACAAGAGCCCCCTCTTTCGTCTTTCTCCGACTACAGGATTTTGGCTAGCATGCTTAAGGAGCTTTTTCCTGATAAATTTCAGCCTTCTGCTCCTCTTTCCCCTCCTTCGCAGTTAGCTTCTTCGAAGGTGAGGAAATCGCCCGGCTTCCTACAAATGAAGACTTCTCTGGCTACAAGAAAAGCTCTCAAGAGGGTCAATGCGTGGATGGAAGATAGGAAGTCTCAAGGGAAATCTTCCTTCGCTCTCCCCCCGTCTAGATTGTGCGGGAAAGCTGGAATGTGGTATGAGACGGGAGAGGAAATTGGCTCTAGAGTTCCTTCTTCCTCTCAAGGTGATTTTGCGAGCCTCGTGGATGCGTCGAGGTCTCTTCTTTCTTCGGCTAAGGTGTCTTGGACTCTTTCTGAGACCGACCACCATCTGAAAGGCCTCTTCAAGTCGATGGAGGTTTTTAACTTTCTGGACTGGTGCTTGGGGGCCTTGGACTTAAGGACTCGTAGTCCGGACTCTATTTCTCTGGGGGAGCTGTCCAGTGTACTGTCGTGCATGGACAAGGCCGTCAGGGATGGCGCTGATGAACTGGCTTCTCATTTTGGTACAACCCTCCTAAAGAAGAGGGCTTTGTACTGCAATTTCGCTGCCAAGTCAGTTTCTCCTGTTCAGAGGGCTGAGTTACTATTTGCCCCTCTTTCTAGCCATCTCTTCCCCCAGCCGCTTGTCAAGGATCTCGCCTCCAGCCTTAACCCCTTCGCCACTGGCCTGTTGCACTGCCGATAACGCTTGCATACCGCATGAGACCGCGAGTATATCAGTCATCATTTGCTCCCACTAAACTTTCTGTTATTCATATTTTTTGTTTACCAATGAATATTTTTCACCACATTGGCTATATACATATATATATACATTATATATATATATATATATATATATATATATATATATATATATATATATATATATATATATATATATATATATATATATATATATATATATATATATATATATATATATATATATATATATATATATATATATCGAAAAAAGAGGAATATTTAGTGGAAAAAGTAATTGCAGAAATAGAAATAGTAGTAGAGTAGTAGAAATAAAGTAGCAGAAAAAGTAGTAAAGTACTTACGGAAACAGTTACTGTAGTATACATCAATGAATGTTTATGGCATTGGTAATAATAATAATAATAATAATCAATCATAATAATAATAACAATAATAATAATAAAAAAATTCAACAGTAATACCACTACTACTACAACTTGTAGTAGAAAAAATAATGATAATAAAAATTACATGTTAGTGTAAAAAAAATGAAAGAAGTTTTCAAAAAACATAGTACACTTTCCTGTTGACCGAAAATACTCCTCTGCCCGAGCATTCATCCATTCACACAGTCTGTCAATATCATCATCACAAAAAAAGAAACAAAATGCATCTCGTGGGCAGGTGAAGTCGGGTGCGCAAACAGAGATCCCATTGTCACCCTCCGTGAAATCGGGGGGTGAGTCTGGGTGCTTGTCACAAAATGGATCTGTTATGAACTGCCAACCTTCATCGACAATGGGTTCAATGTCTTGTAAAATCTCGGTGTCGCTGTCATCCTCTAAGCAACTATAACAACTATCACTATAATCATCTGACAGATCTGGCAGGTATTCCTACCCAGAATCTGAAATACTATCATCCGACATCATGATACTGAAAAATAAAAAAAACCTGTAAAATAACTGCAATCAAAAGGAGAAAAAGTTTAGCCTTCGAATCCAAATGGTTTACTCACAAGATCGTGACAATGTTTCATACATAACAGCTTGAGGCGCACTGGCTTGTGCTGCTGGACGATACCCCTTATATTATCCCATATGAATATGACGTCACGACGACCATCGGACACTCATTGGCTAAATGAATAGTGGGTGGAGCTTCTGCACCTCTCTCGTACACAATACTACGCCTGAAACCCATCCAAGGTGAAGAAAACAGCTCTGCTTTTCGAGGAGGGATGAAAGACGTATAGGCGTACGTCGCGGTCTTTTATTACTGTACCGTAAAAGACGTACATGTGTACGTCCCGGTGGCGAAGGGGTTAAGGAGAAGGCTACTCAGGATCTCCTTGCTCAGTCTTCCAGACGTCCTAGTGTCCCTTCTACGTCTTCGCAAGGACTTCCCCCGAAGAGACAGAAGCCCTTTCGTGGGAGATCTTCCTCCTCTAGACCCTTTTCGCGAGGAAGAGGTCTCTCCAGAGGCGGAGCCCCTTCTTCCCAAAGGGGCAAGAAGTGACTTTTCTCACCTCCAGACACCAGTAGGAGCCAGGCTTCTCCTGTTTTCGGAAGCCTGGAAAGTAAGAGGGGCGGATTCCTGGTCCCTCAATGTGATCAAAAAAGGTTACAGGATCCCGTTCCTCGAAAACCCCCCCCTGTCCTCTACTCCCAGAGATCTGTCGCCTTCTTGCCGACCGGAAAAGCAACAGATCCTTTTAGATCTGCTGGAAGAAATGATTCAGAAGAGAGCAATAGAGCGAGTCCTGGATCTGGAGTCTCCAGGTTTTTACAATCGTCTCTTCCTGGTTCCAAAACAGTCAGGGGGGTGGTGACCAGTCCTGGACGTCAGCAGACTGAACAACTTTGTCGTCAAAGAGAAGTTCAAAATGGAGACGCCCCAGTCGGTTATCAATGCACTGCGACCAGGCGATTGGATGGTCTCTCTCGACCTTCAGGACGCGTATTTTCACGTCCCCATTCATCCTCAATCGAGAAAGTTTTTGAGGTTTGTCCTGAAGGGAAGAGTGTACCAGTTCAGAGCTCTCTGTTTCGGTCTGAGTACAGCGCCTATGGTATTCACAGTCCTGATGAGGAACGTTGCCCGGTGGCTTCATCTTGCCGGAGTAAGGATATCGCTCTATCTAGACGACTGGCTCATCCGAGCCACATCGGAACAAAGGTGTCTGGAGGACTTGCATTCAACTTTGGAACTGACAAAGTCCCTGGGACTTCTTGTGAATTTAGAGAAGTCGCATCTGATCCCCTCTCAGTCCATTCTTTATCTGGGGATTCGGATGGTTTCAGCGGGTTTTCGAGCCTTTCCATCCCAGGAACGTCAGCAGCACTGCTTAGTAAAAGTTGCATCTCAGACCCCTACAGTTCTTTCTTGCGGACAACTGGAAGAACAAGGAGGACTTAGACGAGTCTCTCAGGATCTCTCTCTCTGTCAAGGACCATCTTCGGTGGTGGCTCGATCCTGTAAAGTTGGCAGAAGGGGTCTCTCTCTATCTTCAGAGCCCCGACCTAGTGTTGTTTTCCGACGCGTCCATGTCGGGATGGGGAGCAACACTAGGGGGGGAGGAAGTGTCAGGCACCTGGAAAGGGGAACAGGTGTCCTGGCACATAAATCTCAAAGAACTGAAAGCGATTTTCCTGGCTCTTCAGTTCTTCCAGGATCAAGTTGCAGGTCGGGTGATTCAAGTCAACTCCGACAACACCACGGCCCTGGCGTACCTCGAGAAACAGGGAGGTACTCATTCTCGGTCCCTGTTCTTGATCGCCAAGGAGATCCTGCTATGGGCACATTCTCACCAGGTGACGATTCTCACTCGTTTTGTAGCAGGGGTCGAGAATGTTCGCGCCGACCTTCTCAGTCGACAACATCAGCTTCTGCCAACAGAATGGACTCTGAACGCAGAAGTGTGTCAGGATCTTTGGAAACTTTGGGGACGTCCCCTAGTGGACGTTTTCGCGACTTCAAGGACCACAAGGCTGCCCCTTTACTGCTCTCCTGTTCTCGACCCGGGAGCCCTAGCAATAGACGCCTTTCTCTGGGACTGGAAGGGTCTAGATCTGTACGCCTTTCCCCCATTCAAGATTCTGGGGGAAGTCGTCAGAAAGTTTGTAGCCTCAGAAGGGACGAGAATGACTTTAATCGCTCCCTTTTGGCCTTCAGCAGAATGGTTCCCAGAGGTCATGTCTCTCGTGGTGGACTATCCAAGAACGCTTCCTTTGAGAACAGATCTTCTCAAACAACCCCACTTCGAGAGGTACCACAAAAACCTTCCCGCTCTGAGTCTAACTGCATACAGACTATCGAGAAGTTGCTCAGAGCGAGAGGTTTTTCTAGACCAGTGGCTAAGGCGATCGCTAACGCCAGGAGAGCCTCTTCCAGCGCAGTGTACCAGTCCAAGTGGATCATTTTCAGGAGGTGGTGTAAACTTAAGGGAATTTCCTCCACCACGACCTCTCTTTCCCAGATAGCGGACTTCCTTTTATATCTGAGAAAGGATTTGAACCTGGCAGTCCCTACCATCAAAGGCTATAGGAGTATGCTGTCAACGGTCTTCAGGCATAGAGGCCTGAACTTATCGGACAATAAAGACCTTCATGATCTTCTTAGGTCTTTTGAGACGTCTAAGGTAGCCTCCCCTAAGTTACCTTCGTGGAATTTAGACGTAGTTCTAAAATTCCTGATGTCGAAGAGGTTTGAACCTTTAAATTCTGCTTCCTTCAGAGATGTAACAAAGAAAGCTATTTTCCTAACTGCTCTGGCGACGGCGAAGAGAGTTAGTGAACTTCAAGCGTTCAGGAAGATTATAGGTTTCAGAGGCCCTGATGCTGTCTGTTCTCTGAGCCCTATTTTTCTTGCTAAGAATGAGAACCCGTCTTCCCCTTGGCCCAGGTCCTTCGAAATTAAGGGCTTGACGGACATCACTGGACAAGAACCTGAGAGAACCCTGTGTCCTGTCAGGGCTCTAAAATTTTATTTGCAGAGGACCCAGAATTGTAGAGGTCCTTCTAGCAATCTCTGGTGCTCCGTTAAGAGGCCTGATATACCTCTCTCGAAAAATGCCCTGGCGTTCTTTCTACGAAGCACCATCATAGACGCCCATTCCAGTGTGCTAGACGAAGACTTGAGAACTTTGAAGGTTAAGGCTCACGAAGTGAGAGCCATTGCTACCTCAGTGGCCTTCCAGAAAAACCAGTCTCTCAATGACATTCTGGGTGCCACTTTTTGGCGAAGCAATTCGGTCTTTGCTTCTCATTATCTCACAGAAGTGAAGACGTCCTATGAGAATTGCTGTGCGCTGGGGCCTTACGTTTCCGCAAATACGATCTTGGGAACAGAAAGCGACTCTCATCCTCTCCTTTAGTTTTGTTTTGGTGTGTTTTTAATATTTTTTGTGTTGTTTTTTATGGTCGTTGGGTCTCCACCAGTGGTGGTCGCCCCAGTCCTTAGTTTATGTTAATCTTTTTTGACGTAACTAGGCTTGGTCAGGTGGTTGTTAGTTTGTCGCTTACCCTCATAGTAAGGTCATATGGTCTAGTCACATTGTGGTCTCGCCCCCGTTGACAGATCATCTAGATTCCACCAGCTCTATAGGTCTCTACCTCGCTGGAGTTTTCTAGTAAAGCAGAAGCAGGCTTGGGTGACAGTAATCACGAAGTCAGCAATGCTAACAGGTAAGGAACCAAGGCGTCAATCGCCTACATAGTTTTGTTTCCTAAATCCTATTCTGTCTCTTCCCACCTCCAATGGTGGGATTCAGCTATATATATATCTGTCAGGTAAGTGTCATGAACAAAATGATATTTTTATGATAAAATAAAGTTTGTTCATACTTACCTGGCAGATATATATAATCATAGTACCCGCCCTCCTCCCCTCAGGAGACAGTAGTTCTAGTTTCTAGAAAATCTGAATAGAAAATGGGAATGGTTCCTGATACCCGCCTCCCAGCGGCGGGAATGGGTACTAACCACCTGGCCCATCTGCGTGTGCCGTAAGTTTTTGAATTTCTGTCGGTCCCTTTCGGAGAATACAGCTATATATATATCTGCCAGGTAAGTATGAACAAACTTTATTTTATCATAAAAATATCATTTTGGCGATGTAAGTCGATCTTCGCATCGCATTACTTGTCAGAATTGAAGACTGATTTTGACAATGGCAGTACCTTAGGGCCTTTAGTAGTTACTGACACGGTGGTGGGTGAGGGAGAAAGAGGGGCAACCCTATCCGACTAACATTTTCTCCTTGAAGTTGGAAATTGAGTTTGGTTGCGTCGTTTGTAGGTACTATGTTGTTGGTTTAGGAGTACCTACAATCTTTTAATTTTATGGTTGAAAGTTTTTAATTTTATATTTTGGTGATAGAGGTGATCCCTTATTGTTAATTTGGTTCTGCGCCCAGAGCAAGGGCATACTAAGTCTTGTCCGTCACGGCGTTGTCCTCTACGGCAAGTACTAACAGATTGTATCTGACACCCGGATCCTTTATATCCTGTCTATACAATCGAGGGATAAGCAGACTACAGAGGCAGTAACCGCTGAGTCAGCAATCCTTCAAGGTAAGGAACTAAAATTCATGTTTTTGATTTCTAACAATATATGTGGCTGACATGATCCCACCCCCTCTAAAGGTGCCAATCAGCTATATGTAACTACCAGGTAAGTCTTATAAGTAAAAATGATATTTTTATGATAAAATAAGGTTTTACTTATACTTACCTGGTAGTTACATGAGTAAACCCGCCCACCTCCCCTCTCATGTCAAGTGGGCTTAAAACTTAATGGGTTCTAGAACATTGTTGGGATAGTTCCTTGTTACCTATAGAGGGCGCTGGTAGAGGGATCACCTAGGTGTTTTTAGCGCTAGCGCGAAATTTAAAATTCTGCCGCGCGTCAGAGACGACAGCTATATGTAACTACCAGGTAAGTATAAGTAAAACCTTATTTTATCATAAAAATATCATATTTGTATTTTTCCCTGACATACAAATCTTCACCTTCACGTAGTTAAATTTACCTGCCTCGTTCCACCCCTCTGAACCTGATCTCTCTCTCTCCGTCTGCAAGGTAGCACGGTATTATACGAGTATGTGGGCTGGTTCAACAATTGGGGAAGCTTGGGTAGGTTTGGACCAGGCCAGGTCAGGGCACAGGACGCTAGTGGTTTTCAGTAAAACAAGCCTACAGTCAGCTGAGTTGCGTGAAGCGCACAGGAGTCTCTTATATATGAAGGTGCAGGTTCGTATGTTAGGAGAAATACAAATTTTATTTGTAACTTATTTTTTGGCAGGAATCACCAACAATTAATAACTTTTGTGGTATACAGTATTTTGTATTATCTTAACGGCAGATATGGACAATTCTGCTGTGAAAGTAGACACCATGTTAGGTAACATTTATCCTATACAGTGAACCCCTTGTATTCGCGTTCTCAAGGTTTGCGGACTCACCCATTCGTGGATTTTTCTATGGAACCTATCTAAAAAATGTTTGCGGGAAACTCACGCATTCGGGGGTTTTTCTATGGAACATATCCATAAAAATATTCGCGGGAAGCTCCATATTCGCAGATGCAGATGTTTTTGTCTTTTTCGTATAGCAATATTCTGTATTTTCATATATATTGTATAGTATTAAATAATCATGTAAATCAATAATAATACTGTACTACAGTACTGTACATATAATAGTAATAGAAATTAAATAATAATATTATGTAATACTACAATGGGTACCTTAAAAATAATAAATAATAAAGTTAAATCATATGGGTAGTAACTGGTAATGAATGTTGATTTCCGTATGCTGTAGATGATGATGATGAATTAGCTGTGCAGTACGATGAATGACAGGGGCCGCTGTCATGTTAAGGTATTTGAACATGGCAACGAAGGTGGTACAGTAGGGCTGCATGAGTATTTTACCTTGTTCATGCTCAATGCAGCCGACCGCAATTAATGTCATGCTGTAATGGGCTGCTACTTCTCCGTGACTTTTGCCCTCTCTTAACAAAACAATCATGCCTACAGTACTTTCTTCTCATCAGTCATTACAGTAATTGTAGGCTATTGGCCAGAGGCCTTAGAAGAAGCACAGCATTCAGAGGACAACTTATGCACGATTTCAAAAAATATTTTTAGGCCATAGTACTGTACATGCAAAACACACAAACGTGAGATAGCAATAAAACGGGTTATATTGGGTCATTTGCCGATAATTTGCCGCTACTGTATACGCATGGTACGTACTGGTTGCGCGTACATATACTAACACTGATCTTCTGCGCATACAGTATGTACATTTTATAAAATGTTTTGTTGTAGGATGATTTTTAAATATTACATACAAAAAGTGTTTTAGGATGATACATAGTACAGTACAGTACTACGGGTAGTAGGTAGAGCATATCTAAAATACGTAAGACAACAGGAATACTGCAGGGTACATATGTTTACATCTGCGGTACGTAGCATTTTCATGTATGCACTAAGTATATATTAATGACTACTGTAAGTACATTTTGTAAGTTGAAAAATGCTTTACTAATTTTCAAATATTACAGTACTGTAATATATTAACGTAAACGCAGCAAAATTTCAGTAACATATATTTGTTTTTCTTAAAAGTGCTTCACCCAAGCCACCTCTCTGCAAATATAAAGAACTCGCGATGCTGGACGCTGTGTACCCAGGACCAGTGATACTCGACACACTATTGGCTGTCATCTGCAAAGCAGCCAATCCAGAAGTACCATTCATTTTCCTTGGCACTCATTGGCTGTTCATTTGGCGCTGATTGGCTGAACATTCACAACCAACTGGTGAACATGGAATTCTGGGAGACCGCTCCACGGCATCCTCCTCAGATTGTGCGTATAAGTCCGCAGCATCTTACCTTGTGAAACCGTGCGTCTGTCCGTTTTGATTTTTTATCTTTGTGCATCAGCGGTATTCGGCCCTGAAGTGCCTCCTAAAAAACGCCCTGCTCCTTCAAAGCCTGCTGGCAAAGAGTCTAAAAGAAAGAAGACTTATGAAACTCAAGGAAAAGGTGAAACTTCTTGACATGTTAAAGGAGGGCAAAAGTTTTGCCGCGGTTGGCCGCCATTTCAGTGTTAATGAGAGCACAGTGAGATATATCAAGAAGAAACAGGCGGAGATACGCAGGTCTGTGAGTATGAGCTACTTCTGTAGTGCAAAGACAGTTGCAACAGTGTGAGATAAAACAATCGTGAAGATGGAATCTGCTCTGGCAATCTGGATAAAGGACTGTCAGAAGAAAAACGTGCCCCTCGACTCCAACATCATTCGCGAGAAAGCACAACAACTCTACCAGCAGTTATCAACTGCTAAGGAAGGCGACGACGTAGTACAGGTAGAGGAAGGCGTTGAAGAAGGGGAATTAGAATTTTAGGCTTTGATGAACCAGCAGAAGAAGAAGAGGGGGAAGAGCCCCAAGCAGGACCATCATCAGCACCTCAAGGTTTCCAGGCCAGCAAGGGGTGGTTCCACCGATTTCAAAAGCGGTTCCACCTAAAGTCTGTTACTCTGCATGGGGAATCAGCATCTGCAGACATTTAAGCAGCCGCGAAATATCCGGAGGCCTTCAAGAATATCATCGAGGAAAAGGGCTGCCATCCAGAACAGGTGATCAATATGGGTGAGACTGGCCTGTTCTGGAAGAAGATGCCTTCCCGGACATACCTTATGAAGGACGAAGCTAAAGCCTCCGGGTTCAAGGCCCAGAAGGATATGGTTACCCTCATCATGTGTGGGAATGCAGCTGGTTTCATGCTTAAACCAGGACTCATTTACAAGGCTGCAAACCCCAGGGCCCTCAAGAATAAGAACAAGGCATTGCTTCCTGTGTTCTGGATGCATAACCCTAAGGCCTGGATCACCAAAGTCCTTACAGAGTACTGGTTCCATCAGAGCTTCATCCCTCAAGTTCGGCAATACCTGAACGACTTGGCCATGAAGTTCAAGGTGTTGCTGATTATGGATAATGCTGGTGGCCATGCTCTCGATCTTTCTTACTAGGGAGTCCAGCTTGAGTTCCTCCCTCCCAACACCACCTCTCTCCTCCAGCCTATGGACCAGGGCGTGATCCATGCTTTCAAGGCACTCTATACCAGGAACTCCCTCCAGCACCTTGTAAATGCAATGAACAGTGGCAGTGAATTTACGCTAAAAGAATATTGGTGTAAATTCACGATTGCCTCATGTCTGACCATCATCAGCCGATCACTGAATGACATGAAGGAGACCCTGAACGCGTGCTGGAACAAGTTGTGGCCGGAGTGTGTTCGTGATTACAGGGGCTTCTCTCCTCAAGAAATTCAACATTTGGCCATTAATAAGGCTGTCCAGTTGGCAAGGATTCTAGGTGGGGAAGGCTTTAAGGACATCATCGAGGATGAAATTGGCACCCTTATTGATGCTCACTCTGACCCCCTGACGGACCAGGATTTGGAAGAGCTGACGAAGTCTGCCAGTGAGGAAGAAGATACGCCAGGTTCAGGGGAGGAGTAGGAGGAAGAGGAGAGCGGTCTGACTTTGGAACGTCTGTCCCACATTAAGAGAATGATTAAGGATACGCAGAAGTATGTTTCAACATGGGATCCTTTTATGGAATGCTCCTTAAGTTTTCAAACATCCTTGATTCAGGATGGGAGCCCTATAATCAAACCCTCACCACCATGAAAAAGCAGTAACAGCAGCTGCCTATCACCATGTTCATCAAACAGACAAAGAAGGCCCCTCCAAAGCCTCCCAAAATCACCCGAAGTAGTGCCTCTCGAATCGCCTGAAGAAGTGCCTCCCCAATTGCCTGAAGTAGCACCTCTCGAATCGCCTGAAGAAGTGCCTCCCCAATTGCCTGAAGTAGTCCCTCCCAAATCACCTGAAGAAGTGCCTCCTGAAGCACCTCCTGAAGGTGAAGAGGCACCCTCAGATGAATTGTAGCTCCTCTGCTTTGCTGTGCAGTCATATCTTCGTCATTCAACGCACTGCACAGCTAATTCATCATCATCTTTAACCCTTTAACGCCGACTGGACGTATTTTACGGTGACAAAAATTGTCTGTCGGGTGCCAAGTGGACGTAAAATACGTCGACTACAAAAAGTTTTTTTAAATATTCACGGAAAAATACTTTTAGGACTTGTTTGCGAAAAATTTTAAATCTCGCGCCTTGAGGGATGCTGGGAGTTCACGGATCACGCTTTTGTTTTGTTTACAAGTGTGACCCAGCTGCGCTTGCACGAATTTCTTTCCTACCCCAAAAGAAAGCATCAGCTAACTCTGCTGAAAATCTCAGAAATTCTTTAGTCACTTTGTTGTAATTTTTGCACCATTTTCTATTAGCCTTTACATAGAGTTTTATATATGAAAATGTGTGCAATTTCATGTAGAATACAACAAAAAATAACTCATGGTTGTAGCTTTTATCAATTTTGACATATTTTCATATAAATCTTGATAAGTGCCAAAATTTCAACCTTTGGTCAAATTTGACTCGACTGAAATGGTAAAAAATGCAATTGTAAGCTAAATGTCTTACATTCTAGTAATATTCAATCATTTACCTTCATTTTGCAACAAACGAGAAGTCTCTAGCACAATATTTCGATTTATGGTGAATTTTTGAAAAAAACTTTTTCCTTATGTCCGCACGCGCTAACTGCTGAAAATCTTAGAAATTCTTCAGTCACTTTGTCGTAATTTTTGCACAGTTTTGTATTAGCCGTTACATAAAGTTTTATATGTGAAAATGTGCACAATTTCATGTAGAATACAACAGAAAATAACTCATGGTTGTAGCTTTTACCAATTTTGACATATTTTCATATAAATCACAATGAGTGCCAAAATTTCAACCTTCGGTCAACTTTGACTCGACCGAAATGGTCGAAAAATGCAATTGTAAGCTAAAACTCTTACATTCTAGTAATATTCAATCATTTACCTTCATTTTGCAACAAACGAGAAGTCTCGAGCACAATATTTTGATTTCTGGTGAATTTTTGAAAAAAACTTTTTCCTTATGTCCGTGCGCGTTAACTGCTGAAAATCTTGTAAGAGCCTGACGCCGTCTCTTCCAAACACGTGTGTGTTCGTTGTCCATCAGAGTGGACAAGACAACAAGAGCGTCTTGTTTTCTTTCTCTAAAGGAACGCGATTTCAACCATACAATATTTCCGTCTGTTTCTCCCTAACCATTGTTGTCTTGATGTATATACAATCACCACTACTTGCATTGCCATGCAAGCATTCTAATCATGTACTCATAATGTTCCAACGAATCTTATGTATCAAACTGTGTGTATGTTTCTGTTTGTGAAGACGCCAAATGTCTCGCCACTCCGATGGACGACGAACACAGGCACACGCACGTGTTTGGAAGAGACGGCGTCATGCTCTTACAATCTCAGAAATTCTTTAGTCACTTTGTCGTAATTTTTGCAGTTTTGTATTAGCCGTTACATAAAGTTTTATATATGAAAATGCACACAATTTCATGTAGAATACAACGAAAAATAACTCATGGTTGTAGCTTTTATCAATTTTGACATTTTCATATAAATCACGATAACTGCCAAAATTTCAACCTTCGGTCAACTTTGACTCGACCGAAATGGTCGAAAAATGCAATTGTAAGCTAAAACTCTTACATTCTAGTAATATTCAATCATTTACCTTCATTTTGCAACAAACGAGAAGCTCTAGCACAATATTTATGGTGAATTTTTGAAAAAAATTTTTCCTTATGTCCGCGAGCACTAACTGCTGAAAATCTCAGAAATTCTTTAGTCACTTTGTCGTAATTTTTGCACCGTTTTATATTAGCCATTACATAACGTTTTATATATGAAAATGTGTGCAATTTCATGTAGAATACAACAAAAAATAACTCATGGTTGTACCTTTTATCAGTTTTGAAATATTTTCATATAAATCACGATAAGTGCCAAAATTTCAACCTTCGATCAACTTTGACTTGACCGAAATGGTCGAAAATGCAATTGTAAGATAAAACTTTTACATTCTAGTAATATTGAATCATTTACCTTCATTTTACAACAAATGGGAAGTCTCTAGCACAATATTTTGATTTATGGTGAATTTTTGAAAAAAAACTTTATTTTACGTCCAGGTGTTACGAATTCATGCATCATTTTGTGATAATATTTTCTCTGTGTTGCTTTGATCGTTTTACAATTTTTTATATACCAAAATCATCGCAATTTAGTGTACAATACAAAAAAAAAATTTACTCGTTAGCTTTAACCGTTTTGCTCACAGCGCCATTTGTATACAATTATATGCGAGATTTTTTTTTGCTCATATATTCCAATATTTATATATGATAATGATATTTTTTTCATGTCTGATGATTGCATACCAAACTTCGGGCAATGAGAAAAAAAGGAGCCAAAAATGAACTCTTAATCTTAAAAACTAAGTGTGCTGTGATTTTTTGAAAAAAACTTTCTTTCCGCTTCGGCGCTAACTCTCAAACCCCATCGGCATACGGCAGACACTTTTGTAAATAGAGGCTCGGCGTTTAAGGGTTACTCAACATTCATTGCTGGTGAGGACCCGTATGATTTACGTATGTAGTATTCTTAATATATAAGTAGTATTAAATTTTTTAAAATGTGCATAAATTTTTTTGTTTTTTGTCTCTCTCTTTTTGTGAATTACGTATACATAAATACCAATGTTCCCCCCGAAAAGAAAATGGGACGGCTTGTAACTGTATGAAAGAAAATGTGCGTGGCTGAATACGTAAGGGGGACTGGATTATTTTCACCTACAGCTGTAAGCCATACAGTACGTATGTATAAATGTAACGATGAAATGTTTAAGATGGCGTGGAAATTATATTAATAGTATCATTTCAAAGATTAATACAGTAATAAGGTAATAATTTAATGTATATTTGATGTAGGCTGGTATTTTTTGGCATACTGTACAGTACTTTGGTATTTGACTTTTCGTGGTAGACAGGTACAAATATATGTAGTATTAAATTTTTTAAAATGTGCATACGTTTTTTTTAATTTTTTGTCTCTCTCTCTCTCTTTTTGTGAATTACATACTGTATACGTAAATACCAATGGTTCCCCCCGAAAAGAAAACGGGACAGCTTATAACTGTATGAAAGAAAATGTGTGTGTTGCCGAATTAATAAGGGGAACTGGATTATTTTCACCTACAGCTGTAAGCCATACAGTACGTACGTATAAATGTAATGATAAAATGTTTAAGATGGCTTGGAAATTATATTATAGTATCATTTCAAAGATTAATACAGTAATAAGGTAATAGTTTAATGTATATTTGATGTAGGTTGGTAGTTTTAGGAATACTGTACTTTGGTGTTTGACCCTTCATGGTAGACAGGTATAAGCGTTTTTAGAGGGGCGTTGTAAGCATTCGCGGATTTGAGCTATTTGCGGGAGGTCTGGAACGCATCCCCCGCGAATACGGGGGTTCACCGTAATTTGTTTAAAATAAATATATTTTCTTACAGGTTGTTGTTGTTGTGGCTGCAAGTGCTGCTGTATCCTGTTAGTGGCCGTAGTGTTAGTTGTTGGGGCTGCCCTTGGCCTGTTTGCATCATTGTTCCCATATCCGAGTCATGCATCTTGTAAAGTAGACTGGTGAGTTGATCAGTAAAGCTTGATCTATTTTGCCAAGATTTTGAAAATTTTCAGTTTGTTTCTTTGTTTACTGTTAGAAGTGAGTGCTTTTAATATGCATAAACTGTATCACAGTCATCAATAGTGTTATCTTCTGGGGCTGTGAAGCTGGATTATTCTCTTCTTGGCGTTAGGCATAAAATGAGGATCAGAACTATATTCTGGTGTGACTTTAGCTTGAATTTCCATCTGATCAAGGTTCTCATGTGTTCCCTTTCTCCATGATTTTGTTATGTCTTCTCATAGGTCTTCCTTTGGTGCATCTATATTTTGTAATTATTACCCCTAGTAAGGACAGAATCCCCAAGTAAATTGATGAGAAATTAGATCCTTGAACCTTTGCACCAGACAATTAGTCATTGTATGAAACTTGGGGTTAGGATTGGGAAAATATATACAGTACTAGCAGTCTTCTGTCTATTTTTCAAGTGCTTTGATTGCATACTTTATTGTTTCTGGTATTGATTTTGAATCTTGAAAAATTCACTATCTGACTCCGAGACAGTAAAGAAAAGATATTTGTACTATTGAGTAGCTGAGACATTCCCATTACTGTACTGTACATGAAAGAATGACAGCCCTGACATCACACATTGCAATTTTCTGTTTGTGTAATTAAAGAAATCATAGAATTTTCTTTTGTTTGCAAGAAATCTTGTACATTTTATATGTTTCAGGGTGTTTGGTGAGTCGTGCCCTACAGTTAAAAGCAAGCTAATCAACCAGATGCACAAATGGAGTAACAACGACTGTGACTCAAAGCAGCAGTGCAATTATGAAGTAGGTTTATGTATATAGTTTAGCGTATGCTTAACATTCAACTTGTTTTTGCACTTAAAGTATGTCTTCATTATTTATTGTTTTCTTTGTATGGGAAAGTTTGCCAGGTGGGAAATGTTATGAAAAGTTAAGCATTTAATTAAATTAGCCCTTTAAAAACCATAAGTGTTACGGGAGGAGGAGGATCTATGGAAGTCCTTATTTTGCAAAATGTTGATAATTGTAAGCAGACAAAGAGGTTAATGGATATTCAAGTTGTGTAAACCCCTGTCACATAGTATTTTAGTTATTCTTCCTACAGTGAAATAATTGAGTGTTGTTCCTACACGATATACAAACCATCGGTCCTTTACATCAGGAATTACTCACAGCAGAGCTGGAAATGGTCGTTGAACTTTCAAACAAGGTAGTTAGGTAGTTAACTACTGTCCGGTAGGCAGGAGTCGTGCCTGCCTGGACGTAGACATTCCAATTTGCTTTCAGCCGTCATGTAGTGCAGACGTGTGTTCTTCCTTCTCTGCCCTGATTGTTGTTGAGCTTCTTTCTA
Source organism: Macrobrachium rosenbergii (assembly GCA_039081455.1). Lineage (NCBI taxonomy): Eukaryota > Metazoa > Arthropoda > Malacostraca > Decapoda > Palaemonidae > Macrobrachium > Macrobrachium rosenbergii. The sequence continues at coordinate 6,036,376 of JANJGK010000050.1, forward strand.
GGTGGGATCTTTCTTTCTTTGGTTTTTACTTGAGTATATGTGTGTTTCTGATTTTAAATATGCAAACCCACAAGTCTGACAAGTTTGTTCGCCACATCACCTTCCCTCACCGTGTGTGTCCTGGGGTTGGTGGCAAGAAATACGGTAGTTTCCAGTAGTATGTTGAAGTTAATCCTCACACCTGCTGCTCCTCCTGCAGGGGGCATGTTTGCTCGCGTGACTGTACTTGTGCTGAGTGTTGCTCCTGGTCAGCCGAGAAGTGGGTGAAGTTTGAAGGAAGGGAACGGTATTGGAGGTAGGCTGCCAAGTCGTTGTCTGAGGGTTATAAGCGCCCAACTATGCCCTTGTTGCCAACCTTTCTTCCTCATTTCCCTCTCCTGGCAAGCTTCCCCTTCTGGCTCACTCTCCTTTGGAAGAGGACTCTTGTTGTCTTCTTAGCTCGCTTTGTTGGGCGTAGGATGACGGGGGGCAGCGGGCAATCAGGATGACTTCCTCTCGGGGGCCTCTCTTCTCTCCAGGGGGGGAAATTTTTCCCATGGAGCAAGAAGAGTCTCCCTCTGCTAACCTGACCTTTTCTCCTTCCAGTTTGGTGGTTGATCAGTTCTTTGGCAAGCAGGCAACTGATTTGGATACAGCTTGGCAATCTTTGGGTCTTTTAGGCCCTCCATCCATGCAGGGCCTCTTTTCTCATCTGGTGAGTGCTCCAGTGGTGACCCATGCTGCCTCTACCACCACGACTACCACGGTGACGATGTCAGCATTCACTAAAATGCCGGTGACTATCTCTTCGCACTTCCGTACCCAAGCGACTTCTGTCCCAGCCTCCCATCACGCTGTGCCCCTGCCTCCAGGTTTTGCTGTGGCCCTGCCATCCCTTGCTGGACTGTCAGTGATGGTTACCTCCTGTGCGCCCCATATGATGGTTCCTGGCCCTGCTGCTCCTGTGATCTCAATTGTCTGGGCAGCTGTTGCTGCTCCATCTGCCCTGGTTGTCCCGTCCCCTCCTGTTACTGATGCTCCTGCTGCCCGGGCTGCTCCTGCCACTCCTGTTGCCCTGGCTGCCTCAGCTGCTCGTGTGATGTCTGCTCCTCCCTCATGGATAGGGGTCTTGACCGCCATCCTGAAGAAGATGATGAAGAAGTCGAGGAAGAGGTCCCATAAGGTGTTGTTGTCATCATCTTCATCGACTTCGTCTTCTATCTCGTCATCTGTTACCTCCCCTTCCTCTTTCGAGGCTTGGCCGAAGAAGAGTAAGGCTGCCTCTTCTCCCCTAAGAAGTCCCGCCATGGGGCTTCTAAGGGGCTGCCTTCCTCCACAGGGGAAGCAGTGCGATCTCTTGTTGGCTCTTTCCATGGTCTTGTGTTTCAGGAGCTGCAGGTGTGCAGACCTTGGGGTGCACTCCCATCACCAGTCCTAAGAAGGCTGCTTCTGAGACTGGCCCTGTGTTTTGGTGCTTTTTTGTGAGTCATTCCGAGTACTCAAGTCTCTAAGGAGTCCCGAGTATCCTGAGCTGGTGCTGGAGAGATCTCTCACCTTCCCAGTTCAGGTGCAGGCTGAGTCATGCAGGTTTCTCGGCTGTTCCGGCTGGCACTGCCACCAGTGCTCGGCCAGGTTCCCAGCCTATTGTCTCAGTCCCGAGGGTCCGAACACCTGGAGAGACAGTCTTCCTCTTGTGGGGTTTTGGCCTCGAAGAAGAGTGGGGCATGTCAAGAGGACAGTGCAGGTTCTCACCAGCCAGCCACATGTTTGACCCTGCTCAACCCCCGTTCACTTTCACGCGATGGGCTCGGCTCCTTCAAACCTCTATGCTCTCCTTGGGACAGCGCTCCACCGAGGTGTAAGCACTCTCCTGGACCTGTGCTGCCGTCATCACTGTAGGTTGATGACCGCATGCAGCCCGCCCCCCCTGCTGGTGCCGCTGAAAGGACAGGTGGGAGTGCCCAATCCTCTTCACCTGTCCCCTCAACCTCCTGGGGTTTTACTGGGAGGCACGAGATGGACAGGAGGAACTCTGGAGCATCCTCTCCTCAGAGTTTGAATACAAAGCCCTATGTTCCTAGCTCGGACCTTGGATCGACCCAGTTGTACACCCAAGTAGTTCAGGATGGATCTAAGGGGTCTGCCGAGGTTCTCCCTCCTGCCGGAAAAGTAGATCGGGAGGACTGCACCCTGGAAGGACTCGAGGGTCCTCTTCCTCAGGATGCGGACACCCCCGAAATACAGAGGACCTTTCCAGAAATCATTGCGCTGATTCATCAGCACAGTGATCTCGAGGAAGGGGCCATGGCCTCTTCTGAGGATCATCCTTCACACCTCGAAACCTTTTGGGGCCCTAAGAAGGAACCAAAGGGTTTGGTGGGACTGCCATGGTCCTCGCTTGCCAAGGGGGTACTTGACCAGGTGAATAATCTTGTTTCTGGGCAGGAGAATTCACTTCGTTTGAACCGCTCGGACAAGCTCCTTCCCCCTCCTCTGCCTCGACAAGCAATTTTTCATGCCCTAGGAGAGGTTCTTGCCAATCAGGCAGGTTGATCCTGACCTGGTTCGTCAAGGCCTGGGTCTCTTGCTGTAGCAACTAGTTTCAGGTGGGGTCTTCCTTTCTAAGGAAGAGGCAGTGAGCTTCAAGGCTACCACCATAGTGGCCCTCCTGGCAATCTCTTGGCTGGATCTGTGGTCGTTCACAGTATCCAAAGTGGCTGCCTCCGCAGGTGCTATTGTCCTTGGAGAGGACTCCGCCTTCATGAGACTATGCCAGTCTGGAGGTAGAGCCATCTTCTACCTTGTCCACCAGAAGGCAAACCTTGTGTTGAAAAGAAGGGATGCTGTCCTGACTCAGATCGCCAAGTCTTTAGGTCAAGGGTCGGCATTGACTGTAAGGATTGGACCGTTGCTGGGTTCTTCCTCTCTCTTCCCTAGAGAGTTGGTGGATGCTGCGGTGGACAAGCATCGGGCCGAAGGCAGCGACTGCCTTGTCCATCAGGCAGTGGCTAAGACCTGGAGCAACCTGACCTTCAGGTCAGGCTAGCACTTCCTTGGACCCTAAGATGATCCAGGCTGTGAAGGGCACCCACGGGAACACCCAGCCTTCTTCTTCTACTGGAAAGGGCGTGCAATCATGCCCTTTTCAGCCCACTTTCCAGCCCACTTTCCAGTACTGAAGAGGGGGGCAAGAGGAAGAAGACAGGGAGATGCTAGGGGCGGCGTTCCCCTCCAGCTGCTGCCATTAGGCCAACATGGCAGTGATACGGAGCTGAGACCTGGGTAGTGGGTGTCCTTTCGAGTGGGAAATCTACTTCCTTTCATTCTTGGCCACCCCTCACCAACTCTCTAGTCCGCCACCTAACCCATGTTCCTGGTTTACTGAAGGATCTCGCACTCTGGCAAGAAGTGCAAGTCATGCTGAGCAAGGGAGCTGTGGAAGTTGTGTTGGATCGGTTCCCAGGCTTCTACAGCCATCTTTTTCTCGTAGAGAAAGCCTCGTGGTGGAGACCAGTCATAGACCTCTCTCCTTTGAACCAATTCATTTGCCAGACTCGTGTCATGATCAGGGAGAACGACATCATGCTTACGGTAGACTTGAAGGACGCGTATTTTCAAATATCCATCCATCCGTCTTGTCGCAAGTACCTTCTCTTTATCCTTGGGGAGGCAGTGTTCCAGTTCAGGGCACTCTGTTTTGGGAACTCTGATCTCACCCCCAAGCAGAGGATAAAGGACCTGGGCATGGTGATAGATACGGTAGAAGCCAGAGTCTTCCCCTCAGACTCTCGTATCAGTAGGTTTAGAAAAGCAGCATAGCTCTACCTGTCTCAACGGGAGCAGCCAGCTCGGCAGTGGCAGGTCATTAGAGAAGCTGGTCCCTCATGGGCGACTTCACCTTCGTTCCTTTCAATGGAGACTGAAGGAGTACTGGTCACAGTCTCGGGACCCTCAATCCTTTCTCGTTCCTCTCTTGGGGGGTTCCTCGTTGGATGGGTCGATATCGTACTCGGCTAGCACTCTCCTAGGCCCGCGTTCAATTCTCCGGCCAGCCATTGAAGAATTAGAGGAATTTGTTTCTGGTGATAGAAATTCATTTCTCGGTATAATGTGGTTCGGATTCCACAACAAGCTGTAGGTCCCGTTGCTAGGTAACCAGTTGGTTCTTAGCCACATAAAATAAGTCTAATCCTTCGGGTCAGCCCTAGGAGAGCTGTTAATCAGCTCAGTGGTTTGGTTAAACTAAGGTATACTTAACTTTTTTTCCTCTCTTGGGGGAAGTGAGAGAGGATGTAGACTGATGGCTGGACAACAGGAACCTCTTAATAGGAGTATGCCTGCATACTCCCCCTCCTGACATGCTTCTGTTCTCAGACGCATCGACTGGAGTATTGGGTGCACACCTGGAGGAGTTGCTGACTTTGTGAGTGTGGCACTGAGACGACAAGCACCTTCACATCAACATCCTGGAGACCAAGGCGGCCTCCCTGGTGTTCCAAGAGTTTCAGGGTCAAGTGATGGGACAATCCATGGTGTTGATGAATGACAACAGTACTCGATATTTGCAGATCAGTAAAGTTTACAGGTACTTTGTCATAACATACTTTGTTATGTACATATATAGCAGTACCTAAATTTCCTTCTTCCTCTCTAGATGAAGATGCTAAGGTATATTTACATATTGTTGATATTGTTTTTTGACATGTTGTAAACATAATATCATTGGTTTATATTCTTTTAGTAATCGTTGTATTTCTCATGTGTAATCTGGTCTGCAGACCATTTATGTTCCATTGTATAATATAGCTATCAAAAATATTTTATTATAGCAGTCAAGTTTTACCCTCTTTTTTGGTATTATCAACTTGGATTTTTATAATAATTTACTCATGACATTCATTTGTTTTTCTTTATTTTAGGAGATACTGAAGAATAAAAAAACAATAACTATGTAATTCATAATTTATACAACCAACCCAATAAAAATGTGACTGACAAACTTAAAGAATTACTTGGTAATGCTAAGGGACCTACATTAATAGTAGGTGATTTTAATGCCTACAACCTGATGGGAGACTGTAATTGTACAGACTCAAATAGAGCAGGAAGTAAAATAGAAGAATTCATATATTCATATGACATGTGCTGTATAAGTGATAATGAAATCGGCACATATTTTTCTAAAACACATGGAACATTTTCCTCAGTCGACTTAACTCTATGTACAACAAACATAGTTGACAGATTGGATTGGAATACAGTTGACAACTTGCATACAAGTGATCATTTCCCAATATTAATTTCATTATTACAAAACAATCCCTCCAAGCATTGCCCTCGGTATAACATTTTTAAAGCAGATTGGGAGCAATATGAATTCCACACTAGGAATATCCCATCATTTGAATATTTAAAAGACCATAATGAAACTAATAAATTTCTTGTTGATTTCATTAAAATTGCTGCTGATAAAGCAGTACCAAAATCAAAATCTCATCCAACCAAACACAAAGTCCCATGGTGGTCTGAAAAATTAACAGAATTAATAAAAATAAAACACCAAATTGGAAGACGACTAGATAATTTGAATAGAAAGTTCAGTAAAATAAACAAAACATTACCGGTATTAGAAGGAACTTTACAAAAAATGATGCAAAAAATGACTCTATTATTATTAGAAATTGAAACATTAAATCCTCTCTATAACAAAATATCTGCAAAGTTTAAAAGAGAAGTAATTCAAGGAAGAATCATTTCATGGAGGAAATATGTATCAGATCTCTGTAATAATACTCCCATGCAAAAAATATGGGAAAAATTCCGGAAAATAAATGGTACCCATGTTAAACCACCTAGACATGCCATAATAAAAGATGGGGAAAGAATACTTGATCCTAAAGAAATAAGTAATGTAATAGGAGAAAATTTAGCAAAAGTAAGCAGTGACAAAAATTTGGATGAGCATTTCTGCACAAAGAAAAATAGTATGGAATTAATAGTAATAAATTTTGAAACAATAGAAGATATATATTATAATAAAAAAATTTAATATGGAAGAGTTAGAATTTGCTCTGTTGAGCAGCAATAAATCTGCCCCTGGAGGTGACAGTATTTGCTTTGAAATGATCTGCCATTTAGCACCTTTGGCAAAGACATACTTAGAGTTTTATAACCACTTATGGCTTCGAAATTTATTTCCCAATGAATGACGTAAAGCTGTAATTATTCCTATCCCCAAACATGGAAAAGATCCCAGTAATGTAAACTATTACAGACCAATTGCTTTAACTAGTTGTTATGCAAATTACTAGAAAAAATGGTAAATGCTTGACTAACATGGCACATTCGAGAAAATAAAATTTTGACTCCCACTCAATTTGAGTCACAATGTAACAGATCTACACTGGAGTCTCTGTCTAACTTGGAAGACCACATACGAAGAAGATTTGAACAAAAACAAATTACCATTGCTGTCTTTTTTGACATTGAAAAGTCATATGATACTACATGGAGATATGCAATATCAAAAACGTTACATAAAAACAGCATCTGTGGACATTTACCTAGGTTTATCAAAAACTTTCTGACAAATCACACTTTTCAAGTGAGAATTGATGATGCATTGTCAAATACATTTCCACTTGAAAATGGGGTTCCACAAGGAAGTGTCCTTAGTGGCACACTGTCTACTTTAGCAATAAATGATATCAGTAATAATCTACCTATTGGAATTAAAAGTAACTTGTATATGGATGATTTTGCCATATATTATTCAGCATCTCGCATATAATATGCAGAGCAAATTATTAATAAAACTGTAGTAAAAGTAGATGAATGAGCCTCATCTGTAGGCTTCAAATTTTCTATGCAAAAGACTCAAGCAGTAATGTTTTATGAAAATAAAAAGTAGAAAAAAGGTGAAGAAATAGGTTTAAAAATCAGAAATCATTCCATACCAATTGGCCAAACAGCAAAATTTTTGGGATTAGTATTTGTTACTCACTTGAACTGGAAAGCCCACATAACATACATGAAATCAAAATGTAAAAGAGCATTAAACCTAATTAAAAAACTATCGAACACTACTTGGGGAGCCAATAGATATACCCTTACTTTACTGTATAAAGCAATAGTGCTGTCTATCGTTGATTATGGAAGAGAAATATATGGCTGGGCATGAGACGCAACGCTGAAAACGTTAAACTCAGTTCATAATGACGGCCTTAGAATATATTCAGGAGCTTTTTGATCATCACCAACGTCTTCTTTACAAGTTGAATATGGTGAACTACCTCTCTCTCTCTCCATAGAGAGCTAGTAACAATGAAGAGTGCTCTGAGAATTCAGACAAATGATTCTCCAACCAAAAAATTATTTGGATTAAGGGATGTGTTTATAAACAATCATCCACCTCCCTTCCCAATTAGAGCTAGATAATTGAGTCGCTAATTATAAATATACAGTTACCTTTAATATTAAAATTACTTCCTCCTTGGACAATGAATAAAATGAGAATTTGTACACACTTGAAATATTCATCAAAAAGTCATTTATATACTCCAGAATACCGCAGACAACATACAGTAGAACATATAATAATCCAAGGGGATGGGTATCAGTTATGCTCGATTTCGTCCTGATTTCGTAGCGAAGACACAGAACTCATCTGTCCCTGACGCTCTCTTTAAGCCCTTCACGATCCTCTCCCTAGAGGACTTTGTAGATAATGACCCAGATGAGACTACTTTGTCTTGTTAGAGTGCTGTGGCACTATCTGAAGAGGATTCGCCATTTCTGGCCTGAGTGTCGACGACTCTGTTAGCACTGGCTCGTCCAAAAGAAGTGTCCAAGAACACGATTTCTTTCTGGCTTCATGAGACGATCAGGAGAGCGTACTCTGCTGCTGGTGAAGACAACACTGATACCTTCCACCCGAGAGCTCATTAAGTCATGGGTATTGGACCAACCCTCGCATTCCAGAAGAACCTGTCGGTTCCTCAGGTACTGAGAGTGGGGGTGTGGTCATGACAGACCAGTTTCACCTCTTTCTACCTTCGGGACATTGCCCACAAGTTCTTGGACACTTTTTCCTTGGGACCTGTGGTGGCTGCTCAAGTTGAGTAGCTTACCGGGTCCTGTAACAGGACAGGGTTGCATCTTGCCTAAGATGTTCAGTTGTGGATGTGAGAATGACTGCGGGAGTGACTGGCCTCACCTTCTTCTCCTTCTGGCGGCTAATGCGGGTAAGTCTGTACATCGAGCTCCCATTCTATTTTTCCTTCCAGGATTATAGAAGCAAACCTGCTCCTTGCTGTTGCAAGGGGAGGAGGGAGACCCTAACAATAAGACAAAAACCCGATACTTGCATTTGCCTTAATGTCTCCAACTCTTAAGGTTCATCCTAGCCTTTTTTTGTATGAGGTTACATTTTCCTCCCTCATGCAAAAAAGACTCAGAAGTCTGATAATTGATCATGCAGTACTACACCCCGATCAAGTTGTCAGAGGCAGGTTTCCCCTCCTTGCTCTATAGACCAGAAAGAGAATCCCAGATATGGTGAACTCCAGTCAGTTCAAGAGACTCGCTCAGATTCCTTCCTCCAACCAGTGAGTCTTCCTAATGTAAAGGATCGATGGTTTATATATCGTGTAGGAACAAATCACAAGTTATAAAGTAAATTGTATTTTTTGTAACTATACAAACCTGAGGTCCTTTACATTCCTTTTTTATGACTACCTCATGCCACCCCTCAAACTGACGACACCTGGGCCGAAAGACAAGTTGGAATGCTTACGTCCGGGTGGGCGGGACCCCTGCCTACCGGACAATAGTTAACTGCCTAACTGCCTTGTTTGAAAGTTCAACGGCCGTTTCCAGCTCCAATGTAAGTAATTCCAAATGTAAAGGACGTCATGTTTGTACAGTTAGGAAAAATACAATTTACTTAAAAAATAGTGATATTTCAAATTTTGTATAAGCTATAATTGGCTTTGTGGTAGTGTTTAAATATGTACTGTACAGCCTATCATTAGCTAAATGACTTTAGAAGGTAAAGAATGGCAAAATCAAATTTAATTGCAGTTATGTTTTGTAACCTTCATCTCTTGCAGATATTTTAATAGCATAATTACTTTTTCTTTTAGTACTTAGGTGAGGAAGGGAGCTCCATTCGTGGACTTCACACGACGCAGGTCTTGAAGTTTGTCGACAAGTTTAATTTTACTCTTAATCCTGGGTATGATGGGAGCTGTTATGTGAAGGTATGTTTGAAGAGGCTTTTTTCTCGTCAAAGAGTCAGGTTTTTGGGAGTGTTAGATATATTGTATAATATTTTAGAATGTTTGTATGTATGTTTAGAATTTTACAGAATAAAAATCATCTTTTTCAGCATCTGTTTGTCATTACAGCAGGCAAACAATATTGCAGTGCTCCCCCATTTTAACGCGGAAATAGGTTCCAGAACCTACCTCAGAAATGCAAAAATCCCTTCTAAAATTGTTTATAACTTGTTTTTAACAGCCAGATACCTTGTACCCCTTAAACTAAAATGCTTATAACTGCCTACAGTATTTTAACATTTCACTGCTTAATTTGGTAGTTCAAACAAAAATATTCCTTAAACTATCATACTAAAACAATTTAATATTTCAAACAAAAATACACCTCGAACCATCATCCCAAAACACCCAAAGTAACCGTGCACTACTGTACAGTACTCTCCTACTACTGTTAACCCCTTCGCCACCGGGACGTACACATGTACGTCTTTTACGGTACAGTAATAAAAGACCGCGACGTATGCCTATACGTCTTTCATCCCTCCTCGAAAAGCAGAGCTGTTTTCTTCAGCTTGGATGGGTTTCAGGCGTAGTATTGTGTACGAGAGAGGTGCAGAAGCTCCACCCACTATTCATTCTAGCCAATGAGTGTCCGATGGTCGTCGTGACGTCATATTCATATGGGATATTATAAGGGGTATCGTCCAGCAGCACATGTCAGTGCGCCTCAAGCTGTTATGTATGAAACATTGTCACGATCTTGTGAGTAAACCATTTGGATTCGAAGGCTAAACTTTTTCTCTTTTTGATTGCAGTTATTTTACAGGTTTTTTTTATTTTTCAGTATCATGATGTCGGATGATAGTATTTCAGATCCTGGGTAGGAATACCTGCCAGATCTGTCAGATGATTATAGTGATAGTTGTTATAGTTGCTTAGAGGATGACAGCGACACCAAGATTTTAGAAGACATTGAACCCATTGTCGATGAAGGTTGGCAGTTCATAACAGATCCATTTTGTGACAAGCGCCCAGACCCACCCCCCGATTTCATGGAGGGTGACAATGGGATCTCTGTTTGCACACCCGACTTCACCTGCCCACGAGATGCATTTTGTTTCTTTTTTTGTGATGATATTGACAGACTGTGTGAATGGATGAATGCTCGGGCAGAGGAGTATTTTCGGTCAACAGGAAAGTGTACTATGTTTTTTGAAAACTTCATTTTTTTTTACACTAACATGTAATTTTTATTATCATTATTTTTTCTACTACAAGTTGTAGTAGTAGTGGTATTACTGTTGAATTTTTTTATTATTATTATTATTATTATTATTATTATTATTATTATTATGATTATGATTATTATTATTATTATTATTATTATTATTACCAATGCCATAAACATTCATTGATGTATACTAACTGTTTCCGTAAGAAAACTAGTATATACTGCTATTACTACTAGTACTATTTTACTAAACTTTACTACTTTTTCTGCTACTTTATTTCTACTACTTTACTACTATTTCTATTTCTGCAATTACTTTTTCCACTAAATATTCCTCTTTTTTCAATATAATATATATATATATATATATATATATATATATATATATATATATATATATATATATATATATATATATATATATATATATGTATGTATGTATGTATGTATGTATGTATGTATGTATGTATGTATGTATGTATGTATGTATGTATGTATGTATGTATGTATGTATGTATGTATGTATGTATGTATGTATGTATGTATATATATATATATATATATATATATATATATATATATATATATATATATATATATATATATATATATATATATATATATATATATATATATATATATGTATATATAATGTATATAGCCAATGTGGTGAAAAATATTCATTGGTATGTACACAATGTTTTCACATAAGAATATAAATGAAAAATATGAATAACAGAAAGTTTAGTGGGAGCAAATGATGACTGATATACTCGCGGTCTCATGCGGTATGCAAGCGTTATCGGCAGTGCAACAGGCCAGTGGTGAAGGGGTTAATGTTAAGTAGGCTACACCCCTAAAATGCATATAACTGCCTATTTTAACAGTTCATTGTCAAACTTGACAGTTCAAACAAAAATATACCTCAGACTAGCATCCAAGAACACCTAATATCATTTCAAAGTCATGTTGCGAAATGAAGTTCAAGCCTACAACTGTTACTCTTAAGTATATCCCCTTATTATTGAGACACACAAGTTTTGCTTTGGCCTGCTTAACTGTGCTCATCGTGCTGCAGGCACTGGGCATATATTTTACATATACCTTCCTGTGTTGTAAGATGATTTTGAAATTATATTTAGTACTGTTAGTACTATTGTATAGAGCATATCTATAATACTTTGGTAGTGTAGATCGACAGGACATGTACATACAGTACATCCAAACAGAATGCTAGGTTTGTTAATTATGTCATGTTAGTATTTTTGTGATTACATACAAGTACATTTATGATAAAAAGGATGATTTACTACAGTAAGTTGTTATGAATCTTTGAATTGATATTATAAATATAATTTCAAAGTCATCTTGAACATTTTACCCTTAAAAATATATACATGAGAGAGAGAGAGAGAGAGAGAGAGAGAGAGAGAGAGAGAGAGAGAGAGAGAGAGAGAGAGAGAGAGAGAGAGAGAGAGAGAGAGAGAGATTACAGTATCATTCATGCTGTTTTATGTAACCAAATGGGCAATAATAATAATAATAATAATAATAATAAAAGGAGAACCAACCTAAACATGGCATGGATTAACTACAAGAAAGCCTTCGACACGATACCGCACACATGGGTAATAGAATGCCTGAAAATATATGGGGCAGAGGAAAACACCATCAGCTTCCTTAAAAATACAATGCACAACTGGAGTACAGTACTTACAATCTCTGGGATAAGACTAGCAGAGATTAACTTCAGGAGAGGGATCTTTCAAGGTGACACTGTCCCCACTACTCTTCGTAGTAGCCATGATTCCCGTGACAAAGTACTGCAGATGATGGATGCTGGGTACCAACTCAAAAAAAGGAGGCAACAGAATTAACCATCTGATGTTCATGGATGACATGAAGCTGTATAGTAAAGGCATCAAGGAAATAGAGACCCTAATCCAGAATGTAAGAATTGTATCTGGTGACATCAGGATGGAGTTTGGAATAGAAAAATGCCCCTTGGTCAACATACAAAAAGGCAAAGTAACAAGAACTGAAGGGATAGAGCTACCAGATGGGAATAGCATCAAACTCATAGGTGAGACAGGATACAAGTACCAGGAAATAGTGGAAGGAGAGGATATACAACACCAAGAGATGAAGGTCACGATCAGGAAACAATATATGCAGAGACTTAAGGTGATACTCAGTTCAGAACTCAATGCTGGAAACATGACAAAAGCCATAAACACATGGGCAGTACCAGTAATCAGACACAGCGCAGGAGTAGTGGAGTGGATGAAGGCTGAACTCTGCAGCATAGACCAGAAAACTAGAAAACACATTACAATACACAAAGCACTACAGTGAACCCCCCGTATTCGCGGGGGATGCGTCCCACACCCCCCGCGAATAGGTCAAATCCGCGAATGCTTACAACGCCCTTCTGAAAATGCTTATACCTGTCTACCATGAAGGGTCAAACACCAAAGTATGCCTAAAAATACCAGCCTCTATCAAATATACATTACACTATTACCTTATTACTGTATTAATCTTTGAAATGATACTATTAATATAATTTATAAGCCATCTTAAACATTTTATCATTACATGTATACGTACGTACTTTATGGCTTACAGCTGTAGGTGAAAATAATCCAGTCCCCCCTACGTATTCAGCCACACATTTTCTTTCATACAGTTATAAGCCATCCCGTTTTCTTTTCGAGGGGAACCATTGGTATTTATATGCAATTCACAAAAAGAGAGGGAGACAAAAAATAAAAAAAAAATGTATGCACATTTTAAAAAATTTAATACTACATATATATTAAGATTACTACATACGTAAATCACACGGGTACCCACCAGCAATGAATGTTGATTAAAGATGATGATGATGAATTAGCTGTGCAGTGCGATGAATGACGATGAAGATATAACTGCACAGCAGAGTAGACGAGTTACAACTCATCTGAGGGCGGCTCTTCACCTTCAGGAGGGGCTTCGGGAGGTACTTCTTCAGTTGATTTGGGAGGCACTACTTCAGGCGATTGGGGTGGTGCCTGAGGCACTAATTCAGGCGATTCGAGAGGTACTACTTCGGGTGATTTGGAAGGCTTTGGAGGGGCCTTCTTCGTCCGTTTGATGAACATGGTGATAGGCAGCTGCTGTCACTGGTTTTTCATGGTGGTGAGGGCTTGATTATAGGGCTCCAATGCTAAATCAAGGATGTTTGAAAACTTTGGGGAGCGTTCCATATAAGGATCCCATGTTGAAACATACTCCTGTGTATCCTTGACAATTCTCTTAATGTGGGACAGACGTTCCAAAGTCAGGCCACCCTCCTCTTCCTCCTGCTCCTCCCCTGAACCTGGCGTATCCTCTTCCTCACTGGCAGACTTCGTCGGGTCTTCCAAATCCTGGTCCGTCAGGGGGTCAGAGTGAGCATCAATGAGGGTGCCAATTTCATCCTTGGTGATGTCCTCAAAGCCTTCTCCACCTAGAATCCTTGCCAAGTGGACAGCCTTATTAATGGCCGAATGTTGAATTTCTTGAGGAGAGAAGCCCTGTAATCATGAACACACTCTGGCCACAGCTTGTTCCAGCATGCGTTCAGGGTCTCCTTCTTCATGTCATTCAGTGATCGGCTGATGATGGTCAGACATGAGGCAATCGTGAATTTACACCAATATTCTTTTAGCGTAAATTCACTGCCACTGCCCATTGCATTTACAAGGTGCTGGAGGGAGTTCCCGGTATAGAGTGCCTTGAAAGCACGGATCACGCCCTGGTCCATAGGCTGGAGGAGAGAGATGGTGTTGGGAGGGGAACTCAAGCTGGACTCCCTTGTAATAAAGATCGAGAGGGTGGCCACCAGCATTATCTGTAATCAGCAACACCTTGAACTCCATGGCCAAGTCGTTCAGGTATTGCCTAACTTGAGGGATGAAGCTCTGATGGAACCAGCACTCTGTAAGGACTTTGGTGATCCAGGCCTTAGGGTTATGCATCCAGAACACAGGAAGCAATGCCTTATTCTTATTCTTGAGGGCCCTGGGGTTTGCAGCCTTGTAAATGAGTCCTGGTTTAAGCATGAAACCATCTGCATTCCCACACATGATGAGGGTAACCCTATCCTTCTGGGCCTTGAATCCGGAGGCTTTAGCTTCATCCTTCATAAGGTATGTCCGGGAAGGCATCTTCTTCCAGAACAGGCCAGTCTCATCCATATTGAACACCTGTTCTGGATGGTAGCCCTTCTCCTCGATGATTTTTTGAAGGTCTCCAGATATTTCGCGGCTGCTTCAGTGTCTGCAGATGCTGATTCCCCATGCAATGTAACAGACTTTAGTTGGAACCACTTTTGAAATCGGTGGAACCACCCCTTGCTGGCCTGGAAACCTTGAGGCGCTGATGATGGTCCTGCTTGGGGCTCTTCCCCCTCTTCTTCTGCTTCTGTAGGCAAGAAAAGCACTCTGAACTGAGTTAAACACGGAGAAATAAACACTGCGTAAACGATTTCCAAACCCAAACATTGATCGCTATGATTGCAATTTATAATACAAAAGCAATATGAGAATATATAAAATTTTATTGGATACAGTGAATTAAAGTATAAAATTTTAAAAGATCCATGGAAACGATGCATATTTTTCATGTTGATGTTTGTATAATATGACATGTGAGTATAGAGTACAGTATAATGTAGGCTAGGCTACCATATATGTATACAGTATACCATAGTGTAGGCCAAGCTAATTCTTGTTTCTTATTCAGTTTCTCTTTGTATTGAATTATCATGAATCACAGGGAAGGTTTTCACTAGAAGAGACACGGTTATTCCTTTCCCTGGGATTTTAGCCAAGAACGAGGACCCATCTAAGCACTGGACCCATTCTTGCTCTGTGAAGAACTTAACAGACATCCTCGGTTGTGAGGGATAAGAGAGAGTTATTTGTCCTGTTAGGGCTTTCAGGTAATTACCTAAACAGAACCGAGAATGTCCTTTTTCCGGTGGGACTTAATTTCTGAGGCGCACTGTCAGAATCTGGAGAACATTCTGCCTATTTTTAGGTGAAAGCTCTTGACGTCAGGACAGTGCTACCTTATTAGCTTTCAGGCACAATGGTCCTTACTTCCATTCCACAGTCGACCTACTTGTAGTGCAAATTGATCTTCACGTCTTGCTAATTAAAAATGTGTTTGTAATTGCAGCACCTTGGGACCATTATCAGTGACTGGTGTGATGTTGGGTGAGGAAGCACAGGAATTTCTCCTACTTCTCTTCGCCTTGAAGTGAGGTGTTGAGTTTTGGGGAGCCTGGGGATACTCTGTACCTGGAGTACCCACCATTCTTAGTGGATGGGTAGTGGTTTTTTGTCAGTGTACAGTAGGTGACAGCATTGTCTGATTATTTGTTGTCAGCAATCAGGCCTATCCTCCACTGCAAGACTCCATTCATCCCACCCCCTATCAATGTGGGATTCAGCTATGTAATAACCCTGTAAGGTACATATATGAAAACGATATTTTTATAATAAAATTAAGTTTCATGTATACAGTACTTACCAGGTAATTACAGAATCAGAGCCCTGCCTTCTCCCCTCTAATGGACATATGGGCACAAACAGAATGACGCTACCGGCTAAGTTGTTCCCAGTACTCCTGTAGTGGGCAGTGTTTATCACCTGCACTAATCTATTGAAGTGCTACCGAGAGCTAGAAACTTCTGTATAGCTTTGTAATTACCGGGTAAGTATACTGTATATGAAACTTAATTTTGCTATAAAAATATTTCAGTCACGAACACAATATGAAAAAGTACTGTAATTAGTGAATAAACAGCGTTGCTCTACAAAAAAAAGCAAATTAGTGGTAATTTAAATATTTTTTACCAATGTATAAGGAAAAAGGGACAACTTCAGTACTACGGATGACGTGATCAGTTGTCAGACATTCTGTAAGACAGATTTATTTAATTTGTATTAAACATTTTATAGATATTTTGCTGTTTACATTAATATTAATATTTTAAAATTAGTAAGTCATTGTTATAAGTATTTTAGGGGGTGTACTGTACTGTATATACTTAAGAGTAGCAGTTGTAAAAGGGTACTAATCTAAGATGACTTAGGGTGTTTTGGGATGATGGTTTGGGATGTATTTTTTTTTAATTGATATTGAATTATTTTAGTGTGGTAATTTAATGTATATTTTTATTTGAACTATTAAATCAGACAGTTATAAGTGTTTTAGTTTAAGGGTACATGGTGTTTTTCAGTTATAAACAGCTACAAGTGATTTCAGAGGGTATTTTGTGTATCTGCGCTGGGTTCTGGAACCTATCCCCGCGAAAGAGTGGGGGAGCACTGTATCACCATTGAGAGTAGTATTGTACTAATCTAACTGGAAATGCAATACATTCAGATTATTGTTGTGCCTACAGCAGGGATGAGGATATTTTTAGCCTTTTGGGTGTTGGAATCTGCAGACATTTGTTAGGTTGAAGTTTTGTTTTATGAGAAAAGAAACATTGTTTAGTAGAAAATTATGCACACTTCTATCACCCAGTTTTGGATGCTGAATTCATATGGTGTCTAAGGTAAAGGAGCTGAAGAGTTTGTATTATTGGACCTCAGCTCTCCCTGGTACCATGCAGTCATTAAGCAACCTCATTAACCTGTAGGTTTATATCAGTTTGAAATGGTTTACTTTTTGGTCATCGGAGTATAGAAATATCTGTAAACTATAAGGTTGAGTACTGAAAACATCTGTTATTCATAGTGTCATTAAATAGCATTTGTTACATCAGTTACTTCATTGTTTATTAAATTCATGTAGTGTCATTAACATGCCTGCTTTTTTTTCAGGGTATCAGCGAATCCTTAACTCCCTATGCAGTCATTGACTTTGGAGGAAATTATTGTAATTTGCGCAATTTGATCATTGGCTCGAAGTTAAACAGAAATGATCCTGCGTACAAAGAGAATTCAACAAATTCAGTGTGCACCATGTACTCTATAGCACACTGCAACCTGTACACTTAAAGAAGATGAATAATTTTCTTTTCTTTTCGGAGTTGGTGGAAATCATGAGTTTACAGTACTTTCTTTTATCAAAACTAGAGATTCAGCAAACTTATTTAAAATAAGGATAATGTAGGGGTGTGAAACATGCTTTAAGTTTCATATGAGCCAAGGTAATTTAAGCACAACAGTGGTGATCTATTATACATCATAACAGTTCATTATTGTGAACGGAAACAGTTATGCATATTTGATGACATAAATTATACAGTGCTGCTTTGCAGTGTGAGATATGACTGGTCATTTTCATAAGCCAGGGGGCACAAGAAGTCCTTGCCAAAGTGATGTTCCAGGGTTTGCCTTTGGTAGAGGTTTTTTCTTTATAATTCTCTCAGTGGAAGTCACACTTATAGAGCAAAGGAAAATCAGCCTTCATTCTTTTCTGCTTACAGAAATATGAAATATCACCTTTCCAATTGGTAAATCTTTGTTACTTTAACTTTCATTGATGCATTTCTTTTATGCTTATTTTCTGTTTTATATTGGTGAAGGTATACAGTAGTATTCTTTGTATCTGTATTATTTATTGAGGTTTTAAATGTGTAAAAATTTTCCTCTCTTCTGCTGGATGTTTTTAAAGAAGAATCTCGTGATAGTATTCTTTTATCTTTATAAGGTCATAAGGATGGGATTATATTTTTCTTTAACTCTTTTAGTTTTCAGCCCAAGGGATCTTTGCATTGTCAACTCTCTATCAGGGAAATGATGTCCAGATATTTTCTCATTATTAGTACATCAATACATTAGTTACATGATCAAGGCTTATACAGCAGATTTAAAACTAATAACATCAGAACTTTCTGGAAAACGAGTGGAAAGAGATAGTTTCTAGGTCAGTAGCCATAAAGAACGTAGTGCCAATACTGAAGTATTTCGTTTTGTATCTTGCCATATGTATTTTGCCATTAGTAAAGCCTGTGACTTTTTGAAATGGTTGTCCTGATAAGTACCTTTACTGGTAGTTCAAGAGTCTTTAGCTGGTAGGCCTGAATTAAGAGTAACAGTGAATACAATGTTTTTGGTATATTGTTAACATGCAGTTGTTGTGAGTGCCTTAGTTTGGTAACTTTGCGGCCATTTCATTGACCAAGGTCAACCTTCATTGTTGAGTGTCTGATGCATTGGAACCATTCTGAGAAGTGAATGAAAGGCATTGGTGTTTCAGTCCTTTTATTTCTTTAGTATTTAAGAAACATTTTCAGATGAAGAATACAGGGTCAAAACATTTTCTAGTGAATATGTGGCCCAGTTTTTGGAACTTGTGTTTATAGCCATTCTTATGAAGCACAGACTGCAGACTAACAGTTTGGTAGGTTTATGAATAATTCAAGAAATTGGAAAGTGGGTGAGATCTCTGAATAATAATGATAGTGATAATAATAATGTTCCAGAAGGAATAGGTCATAAATGAATGATAATAATTAAAGTGAGATGAACATTTTAAGTGACTATCACCATGCACCCATGTCAGTAAGAATTTTTTTTTATAACTACAAAATGGCTTTATGCAGGTGCATTTTTACTTCTTTTTTCACTTTACAAATTTTAATCTCTCTTAAGCATTCTAATACCTTGCAATACAGTACTGTAGTTTTAGTTATAATTGATATATGAAATGTTAGTTGTATCTGCAGGCATACAGAATGGGAAGAAAGTTAGGCTAATAATAATGTACTGTAAGAAGTACTGTCATGATGTAAGACAAACTACAATACTTGTATAAGAAAGTTTTTAATCTGTAGTCAGTGAAGTAAGCTGAAATTGTAATAAAGCTGTTACTGAGATGTTATACAACTCTGCAGTGCTATAGTGTGATGTCTCTGACAGATATGCAAATGAGAGGTAAATAGATCACTGGCAGGCAACTTCTTATCAAATTGAAGGCAAAATATTTCGGTTCCTATGTTCATCAGAGATTTTTAAGGGATGTCAGTTTGGTTATCCTTTATGTGCTCTCTGGCTTCTGAAATTAAGGATGGCAGTTGTGGAATCAAATATGTGTGAAGTTTATTCTTGTTGCATGCAGAATACTCCATTTTGACCTCAGGCAGTGCATAGTTGATAAAGCCTGCTGATATATTTAATAGAAAGTAGTCATTATATCTTGAAATTACACAAATACTATCAGGTTGATTCAGTAGAGCTGCAGTGATGAAATGTCTCAGTGCATGGAGGTTTTAATGCTTAACCTCAACAAAGTTTCAGCCAGAGCAAAGAGTTCAAGTGCCTTTGCAATTCTCTCCAGCTGTAGCTATAAGAATGTGGAAGAACACTGCCCATTTTCATATCTCTAGAATGCTTCATAAGACTTGTGAAAGTAGTTATAATAGCTTCTTAATACTATAGTTTTACATCTGGTTAGTGGCTTGCTTTTGTTTTTTCTGAGTGATGAAGTTTCCATCTCATATGGTGATTAAATGAAAGCACACTGCACACTCGTGCCCACATACGAATATTTTCAGCCAAGTTTATTAGTGAACTCTTTAAACTTTACAATATATAAACTTAGAAATTAGATTATTACATTGCACCTCTGCTGAATTAGCCAGACAGAATGTTTGAAATGGTTCTGGGTCTTCAGTGCAAGTTGTTGTGAGACTGATTTTTTTTTCCACTCACAAATGCTTTAGGATTTTGGTGTGCTGGTGGCATTAAATCAAAATTCATTTTTCTTCATTTAAAAACAGGTATATGACTTGTATAGAGTATGGGTCACCTTAAATGCATCATGTATAAATAAGGTTAACTTGGAGAGTAGCACAAAAATCTTCATGTTTTCCTGATTTGTAAAATTTATGTAACGAGAATGTAACCAGAAAAGACATCTCAGGAGTATATTGTTTTGTCCGTCATATATCTTTGCTCAGGTATAAGTAGAGCACGAATTAAGCTTGTTGTTTATGGCCCTTTGGGTATCATACGTTGTATGTTTTGCATTTGGAAAGAGGGATCTGGAAGTACTGATTGTAGGTCCTTATCATTTTCAGTATGTGTTTATGTATGTATATTTGAAGTTAATTTAATTTTTGATACTGACAGATACAATGTATTTAACACACCAGTGAGGAAAGGAAAGGTCCATATGAATTAAACAAGGGCAAGTAGAAGAATGGTATGATTCAGGTAATTTTTCCACCCTTTTCAAGTAATAATGGTATTTACACTGGAGAACTATTTGTACAAAATCTCCTTTGTACTACCAAGTATGAAAGCACTATTCAGAATATAATTCTGTTTTGTTTGCTCTTTGTGTAATTAATATGGGAGTTTTCTTTCTTTCTTGTACCAGATTTCACATTTATAACAAACAATATTAGCATAAAATATGTATAAGTAGTTCCACAAAGCAGCTCAATATTGTACCTAAGAAATTCATTGTACCTAAGAAATTCTTCTGTTGCATTGGCCTGGTCCATATGACATTTAAAGTAGTACCAGAAATCTTAGGCTATCTTGCAAACTCTTTAGACTGTAGGGTAATGAATGGTCACAGAAATATAAGGAAAGCACATTTGGAAGGAAAAATACTTTGTTACCAGGGTTAAGTTCAACTTTCAACGTGGGTAAAACTTACTCTAGTGTTCTTTGGCAGTGAACTCCACCTCAGTATCAACTAAGCTTTCTCAGAACTTGTAGCAGACCTGAAGGATGCCTGTGGTAGTGAGTCACGAAGAAGCATGAATACAGAGATTAGATAATTTAATTTGTGGTGTGCGGTGTGGTGCTGACTTTGGTCTTATTAGGAATAGCATGTTTACAGATTAAGTTGCCAGTTTAGGTGCACTCACTTATTTTAAGATATTAAGAGAGACTAGTAAACATGAAAAAGGACAAGAGCTTTAGAATTTATGGATGGAAAGGAAAATCAGCAAGAGAAACAGTTGATTTTTTTTATTGTATTAACATTTACAGTATAGGGAAGAGTTCAACTTGTGCCACACAAATGATAATATACACTCACCATTTATCATTGATGAAGTATGGTCCTGTTTCAAGTTGGATCTTTTAAGGATAAAACTATGAGTCCAGTTTGGAGGAAAGGCTGATGGTTATAAAACAATAAGTTTATTACTTAGCTTGACAAGAAGTGATCAAGCACTAGAGTAAATTGAACATCAGAATGAATATTTTCCACTGTCTGTAAAGAGGTGATTTTATAGTAAGATATCGTTTTGCCTGTTGCTGTAAATAAATAACGTCTTTTAAGAAATAAGTGTTAGTATAATTTTAGGGCTGGATAATGGAAAGTTTTTGATAACTAGAACAAAAGAAACATGAATGCACAGTGTTTAGTGTACTGTATTTTCCACGGCGGAACTACGTTAGATAGAAGAGTACTTATCAAGTACCGTCTATATAAATCTAATTCCAGGCATTCATGCTCTAAACTAAATGATGGGTGAATAACTTGTGAAAATTTAGGTGTAAAAGGAATTGTAACCCAGAGTTCCTAATGTTGCTCATCTTTGAGACATTAAAGCTTCTAGCCTCATTGTGCATGAACCCTGTCAGGCTCAGAGGCAGGACAGTTATAGGGACTCTGTGACAGAGTTTATCAACCCTGTCAGGCTTGGTGGCAGGATGGTCATAGGGACTCGGTGACAGAGTCTATCAACCCTGCCAGGTTTGGCGGCAGGGTAGTTATAGGAACTCTGCGACAGGGTCTATCAACCGTCAGGCTCAGAGGCAGGACAGCTATAGGGACTCTGTGACAGAGTCTATCAACCCTGTCACAGAGTCATCAACCCTGTTGGGCTCGGAGGTAGGACAGTTATAGGGAGTTGGTGACTGAGTCTATCAACCCTGTCAGGCTCAGTTATAGGGACTTAATGGCAGAGTCAGGGAGTTACCAAGATGACGTTTTACAAGATACTTAGAAATTGTTGTAATGGTATGTCAAATGTTATGATCAAATTTAGGATATACTTGTTGTTTTTGTGGGATAACTGATGTTACAGTGGAGCCAGCATCTGCCATAACTCCTATAATATGAATGGTTAAAAAGGTGTTCTTCGTATTGAAAGTTTCCTGAAAGTTATTGTTGCTTACTGTTAATTGTTGTATCGTCCATGAGATAAATACAGAACGGTGTAACAAGGTTATACTGACTTTGCACTAATTTGCAATTGTGAATGTAATGTGAACTTCAAACTGCTTTGTTTTACTTGTATGTAACTTTTTTAAGATACTGGATGAAAGTAAATAAAACAGGCACTTGTGTAAGAGAGTGTGAAATTAATTATGGGGGCCTAAAATCCTTAGGAGAATGTATGGCTTTGTATCCATAATATGCATTGTGACATTATATATTTGTCTCAACAAAGTTTTATTTCAGCAATAGATGAAATGTACAAGGCAATAAAAACAGAGCTTTCTACAAATTTGGTAATATTAAGGTTCAATAATGTTTTTTTGCAGGGTACTAGGGAAAATATATTCAAATTAGGTTTAAGACATTTCAATTTTGCTAATTTTTAATGCCATGCAAAGGTATTACGTGCCATCTATTAAATAATTGTTAATTATATCAGGGTATGTTTATTATCACGTGTTTAGTCTGTTGGATTGGTCACCTCTGTTACTTCTTGAGTATGCTTCATTTTGCTTACACTAGATGTTTTTTGTAGCAGTTGAATGCATTAATTGGAAGCAGCTGGAAGTTTTGTAGTGGTCTTTTGCACAAGTATCTACAATAATATCTAGGTCAGACACGTGGTATTGACAGTGCTAAGTATCTAATCTGTATTCACATGGAGATGTATGGTGCCTGTGTAAGATTTTGCTTTTCATGAGTTATTATGTGGATAATAATAATATTGATAACATACTTTTCATTTCTAATACACATTAAATTTTTCAGCCATACTTCCTATGTCCATTTCCATGTAAGGATGTTTCTTGCTAACCTAAACTAAGCTGATAATGCTTTGCACAACTTCAAAACCTCTTAAAACATTTTGTGGATGAACTTCAGGTTAGCCTGTTCTCGGTTAGTATTCAACTTTGAAAAAGTACAGTGGCTTACATAAGGGGCAAATAAAAGTAAATTTGTAAAATAAATAAAAAATATCAATAAAGGAAGGTAGTGCAAAGGGGTAGAATCATATAAAGATTTGGTCGTTCAAATAAACCACATTATTCGAGAGTTGTAGCCACCTAACTTCTCAAAAACAATAAGCATTGTTTCTCACACCAACAAAAAACAAAAGATGGCAAATATGGGAAGTGCACCTTAGACAAAACTAAATACAATAGAGTAACAAGAAATTTCGTCATTCTTGTACAGATAAGTTGGTAACAACAGAAGATGAAAACCTTAGTTAGAAACCTTATATCTGATGTAATTCCTTAAGAAGTAGCTAGTTTATAGGTGTTCCCAGACATCCAGATTGGATTTAAGAAACCCTTTACTTTCTTTAATTCACTTAGAGATTGTTAAGTCCTTCGTTTTCTCAGACGTCTGTAAAGTATAATCAGTTAATGTGATTCTGGTATTTCTTTTCTTATACGAAGGAGTTACACAGTTTAGTGCTGCTTAATATTCAAAAAGAAGTGAGAATAAAGTAGATTAGGAAGTGAGGTGCACTTTATTTCAAGTCACATACTCTATGGCAAACCATATTTCAGAGGCAGTGTTGCATTATAATTTTTTTGTACCTCATAGAAGAAAATGTAATAGAGCTGCAATATTGCATCTATAACATTGTAAACCACCTTGATTTTATTTCTTTTTAAAGTTTTATTTGGTGTTACAAGAAGGTGGGATATGAAGAATTGCATACAGCCTTGAAAAAAAAATGCTGCAGGAAATATAATGCCTTGTTGTGTAAGTTTATCAATAGGTACTGAATAAGAGGAGTGTTAACGAGGACAAAAAATAAATACTTTATCCTCATGGTAAAGGTATATTGTAGAACCATAGCTTGGCATGATACCACTGAGATTAGAGTGAATCCATTCCCTTAGAAAATGAGTAATTACAACTTCTGTGGAAGTGCTGCCGTAAGTCTGTAAACAAGAGTTTCAAGGCATTTTTTATATTCTACAAGAAACCTTTTTGAGGATTTGCTGTTCCTGTGTCAAGGACTATTATCAGGGATCTTCAACACTACACAATACAGTAGTTTTTCATTGTTCCGGACTTAATAATCCAGGGTTTTTTTCAAATTTCATGATACACTTTGTATTCATTTGGTAAAAGCAACAGTTGTTTGATTGAACACCTGAATGATAACGATGGGTATCGGGTAAGGCTTTTCTGGGCCTCAGCGAGATATTCTTGTGTAAGGTACCCCTTTTTAATATCTTTTAATTTATGAAAAGTCAGGTTATTGTCAGAGGTTTCCAAATTTGCACTCTTGCAGTTTTTTTATAGTGCAACAGATAATTACATAATTGGTACTGTAAAACAACTCTTATCCTTGTCCTTTGTTGTCGAGTTTAGCAGTAAAATTAATTATTGTAACATATAGGATTTGATCATTGTGATATTCCATTCTTTAATGTCATGGCAGTAGTTGTACATGCAAATTATCATCATTCACAGTGGTGTCAATACTAACATGAATATCTCATCATTTTATTTTTATTTATTTCATTTCTTATTGGACACTCAATTCTTTTTATGCTCCAGCAAAATGTGTCACTCATGTTAGCTACTCAGAGTAAACTCATGATTAATGTGACATGTTCTTTCACATTTTTAAGTTTTGTCTTTTTAGACAAATGTTACTCCAGTTCCATTTTCATTCAAGAATGTTTTACTCTTAGCTTGTCATCATTACTTCCTGTTGCCTTACTCTGCATACCGTTTCATCTTTGGGTTAACAGCCTTGCATCAAAAAGGAACAGGGTCTTGAATTTTTCATCTGATATTGAGTAGGAACGATGCAGTATGTATCAGATATACTACCAGAGCATATCATAATGTCTTCCAGTAATTGTAGAATGAGTCACAAGGCTAGGAGTGCATGGGTATTAGGGTTCAAAGTACTGTAAGTTTAGTGAGTTGGTGTATGCACGGTCATATTTATGTTTTCCTGGATCAAGTTTACGGTAATTTCCTTTTGATAAATTTCTTATCAAAAGGCTCATGGAGGTCATAGTGGGAGGTACAGTAGACACATAGGCGAGCTATTTGTTTATGCTCATTTCCTGAAAAAGAAAGATGGCCATATTTAATTTCGTAAGTTGTTTATGTTTAATATTACTGTATACAAAGTAAATGAATATTACAACAGCACTGAAGCTGCTTTTAGGTGTCTTGAGTATTTTCCCCAAACACACCAGTTAATAGAAAAAGGCACGAAGGTTATACTATAGAAGGTCTCATTTTGTAATTGACAGGGTACTTGGTTGTGACATGGTAACATAATGTGCGTTGGCAGAGTAATAACATTAGTATAGTGTATAAAGTCATTGCAGCTTTGGGTTTTGTAAGTATTTTTTGTCAGCTTTTAATAAAGATTTTTATTGTGTTTTTTCCAAACAGTTTCATGGCATTATGTTTAATGGAAGTTATTAATTTTCTTGAAAACTGCAAACTACTGTTATATTGTCTATCTGAATGACAAAATGGTTTTTGGTGTAGTTTTTATGTGTACATAAATGTTTGTAGAGTGACCTGTAGCGTATAACCTTAAATTATTTCTGTGGTGTTTTACGTGAGTGATTATTGTATTGTACACTTTTCAGTTATACTGTACTGTACTTCAAGATAGTTTTTGTTGTAGGTGCTTCTATTACAGATCCTAATTTAGAAAATCTTGATTAAAACTTAAATTTTTTCCTAATCCTTGAGCTTCATATATGTAGCATAAGTCACAATGGTGTAAACGAAATTTGCACTGTCAAATGAGAGTATAAAAGCACACAGTATATTGTTAGCATCTAGGCTTATGTTATTGTTCATGATATACTAGTTGCGCTTTGTGTACCATATGTATTTTTGTTTTTGGATTGCAGTAAGACTGTATCCTGAAAAATACTCAGTGGAATACAAATCTTAGTTGCTGGGAATTGGTTAATGAAGGCAACACAGTAGCTTTACAGTATTGTTTAGACTATGTTAGAGGAATTTATATTTTATTATTTTTTATAAACATAAAATATACCATTTCATGTAATGGATTTTATGCATTTTTATTGATCCTGAGGTGGTGTGTATGGTTGAAATCTCTGCGTAGGAGGCTAGTGCATTACTCATGGCGCTTTGCAGCGTCCCTTCGACCCCCAGCTGTAACCCATTTTATTCCTTCTACTGTAATGTACCTCTGCTCATATTCTCTTTCTTCCAACTTACATTCCACCCTCTGCTCAAAACTGTTTCATAGTGCAACTGCGAGGTTTTCCTCCCATTACACGTTTGAAACCTTTTACTTGCAATTTCCCTTTCGGTGTTGAATGACCTCACAGGTCCCAGCGCTTGGCCTTTGGCTGGCCTAAACTTTATATTCCATTCCATTCCATAGTTTGAATGTACTTTTTAGGTTAGAAAATGTCTTAAAGAACTTCTTTGAAACAAATGAAAATAGACTAACCTTCAAGGGACCAATTTATGCATTGCGAAACCAGACAGAGATAGAGAGAGAGAGAGAGAGAGAGAAAGTTTTATTATTACAGAAAATCGTCGTATCATCCAAGCCAATATTGAAGAGGAGAGGGGGAGGAAATATTAAAAGAAAATATTGACGTCATCATCAAAGACCCACTTGAGGGTCGAAAGAGGAGGAAATTATCTTAAGTCATTATTACGATTCGTCTCCTGGAAAATGAGATTAACCAATATCCTCTTGAGCACGAGACTTGTCTTTTTGTTTATTTTGTTAAAATTGTTTATTGTTTTTGGAAATTGTTATAACTCCTCGATGGCTTTCTCAGGTACAAAAAGTATTTAGGATTTTTTGTATTTACATACTATTAAATTATTGTAGTTTAATGTTTATTAGCAGACAAATGTTGACACGATTATACCTCTAAGAAAACATTGAAAGTATCAATGGAATAAATACATCGAGTTGAAGTCTGTTAAGTGAAAGAAGAAAAATAATGGGTACATAACATGAATTATGCATTAGAGAAAAAAATTAATGTAAGATTTTCGCAATAAACTTATTTATTCAATAACTGTATTTAGATAGCTATTAAATGTTGAGTAAATTTCTATAAATAAAATCGCAAAAAATACTTGATTCTTCATTGACAGAAATATTCACGAGTATTCAATGCTGTGAGAATGTTCTCAGACCACAAAACTGTTGTTTGAGGTAAAAGATTTCATTACGTAGCCCAGCTAAACAACTCTGCAATAGCCGGAACAAATTGTCATTGTTTTTAAGCGCTTGCATAGTATTGCATATAAGTTTATTAGGCCTAGAAACAATTGTTATAACCCTTGTAACCGAAATACTGAAGAAAGTTGTAAACTTGAATGAGCAAATAAAATTGATAGGATTGCTCCTCATACAGGTAGGTAAGTGACTAATAGGCTACTTATGACACTATGATTTATGTTTTCATCAACGTTAACAGTCCGTTGTATAGGCAATATAATCGTTATGCTGTAACCAGGGATACTTGGATTACAATGCATGTAACAATGAAAGTCAGAAAAAGACAATTGATGATGATTATAAATTCACAAAATTACCATTTTTGGCCTTAACTCTTTAGAGCGCATCCCCGTGACGTCACACGCAGTGTGCGCCGCTATCTTTGTAGACACAACAAAGCAAATCCGGTCGAGCGAGAACTATTGACAAGCGACGAAAGTACTGTGTAAAGTGAGGAAACATTATATAATAAACAATGTCTACATTTTGTGCAGTGTTTGGGTGTTCGAATAGGCATGACAGCGAGAAAGACGGGTCATTTTATCGTCTGCCAAAAGTAATTATTCATCAAGGGAAAACGACGAAAGAACTTTCACAGGCAAAAGGAGGAAAATGGTTAGCCAACATCAGACAATCTGACCTGAAACCAGCAAGTTATGACAACATTCGCGTGTGCTCGGATCATTTTATTGATAAGCTTATATCTGTTTAACAATGTTTTATTCAGTATTTTTCACAATTTCATAAGCAAATAAAACGTTCATCAGACTGTACACTTGTCAACTGTCTTGTTCAGCAAATTGAAGTTTAAATATTATGTAAGACTGCAATCTGTGCCATAACTTACATCTGCAATATGCACAAGATTTAATTACTGTAGGCTATATTATAGCTGCAATATCTGTCTGTAGTTAAAGTCAATTACTTTGTATTAAGTGGTTTATTTGTGTACATTTTTAAATTTGATTTTTGTATTTACACTCGTAATGATGAGACATTATTACATATTTTCCATACTTACCGGCCACATTGTATGATTAACTCAGTCCGGACTGGGCACCTACAGTGAACATGGGCCGTGCACTCGCTATAATGTGGTTCGGATTCCACAATAAGCTGTAGGTCCCGTTGCTAGGTAACCAAATGGTTCTTAGCCACGTAAAATAAGTCTAATCCTTCGGGCCAGCCCTAGGAGAGCTGTTAATCAGCAAAGTGGTCTGGTTAAACTAAGATATACTTAATTTTAACTGGTCCTACAAACCTCTTCACCGACTAAATCCAGATACAAGAGATTGAAAGTTCGCTCTGAAAAGAAGAATGACAGCCGCTACCACAGCGCTGCTGGATCTTCAGTGTTCAGCGCGGCGTGGCCGGCGCCATCCACAGAGATCAGTTCATCACTGGAACGGGAGACAGACAGGTAGGCCTACATCTTCACAGACTGAAGTTGACGTGAATTTGTAGTGCAATGGAGAACGAATTGCAAAGGCTTGTGTGTGAAAATGCTGCTCTGAAAACTATTGTGGTAGCACAAAAATTTGACGTGCCATTTTATAAAGATAAATGACACAAATGTAAAATAGTACACAGGACTAACAAATTTTGAAGTTTTGAAAGCCTTACATCACTCTTGAACAAATTCCTACTGCTGAGCATGACTCCAAGGTGCGTCTAACCACGATTTGAGGGTTGGGTTTGGGGTCTTCGATTCAACGATATCTCATACTTCCGTAATGTGTTGGAAACATTGTTATATGTGACATTGAAACCTGCCATATACTGGCAATCAATTCTCGACGGTAACTCAGTTTACTGGCTCTTGCCCGTTGTTCTGGGCCTAATAGACCTACAGTCTAAAAGAGACTCGGACTCCGAACCAGCACAACAGGTGGTGGCTACACAAACACGAGTTCATTTTTAAAAGATTTACTACAAAAAAATATACTCAACACAGAAAAACACCCAAGCTATTGAACTAACGTTACTGCAAACTAACAGAAATTTACAACAACGTACGTTAATGCAAGATTTAGCTGGACTCATAACCAAACGCACAGACAATGAGCAAAGAAAGAATTTCAGGAACACGTGGGAACCGGCAATCAAGATTCAAAAGGTTACCTCATTTATGATACAGATCGCAAAAACCGCAACTTGATGTAGTCTACGATGGTAGTGTTACTACTTGACATGATAGCCTACACATCAACGCAAAACAAAGATCGGCGTTGATCACCTGGGAAAGACACACTATACAGGCCTGTAACGAGGGGGGCGGGGGAGGGCGTCGAATGACCCCCCAAAATTTCTGGAAGTCCTTATTTTCTGTGACTATCCTTTTCATTGAACTGTACTTATAAAGTAATAAATAACATTTTTTTTTTGGCAAGTCTTCTTTTATAAATTTTGTTATTGAACATTAACATCATTCTTTGATAGTAAGAAATACAAGAGTGATAATAGGAATATGATATAGGCCACCATATTTGTAGATTTTAGTAGAGAAACGATAATGTTAAAGCTGTTATACGATAATCTGGTCAGAGAAATTTGACGACTGCAGCAAGGCTGCCGAAAAGTGGAATTTTCAAGTATTTCATCTTGTATATACCTACTATATATGCAATGGCATATATAGAAGAAAAGGTTCAGTTTTGGGAAAAACGACCCCACCCCATAAAAAAAACTCCGGGTACGGGCCTGCTATAGACAGATTTACTTTGTAAGTGTGCTAGATGATGAGTGAAAAGGGGGCCGCGGAACACTGTGGCATGGCCAAGAGCGTTCTTTTCAGAAATTTAAAATTTACAATCACATTACTACAAGTAAGTTTCTCAGTTCCAGAACTCTAGATAACTAAAGGTGCAAAGCGTACTGCACTTTTCAAGAATAAAGGACGTGCAACAAATGAAATAATACTAGCATTTTCCAAATCAGAACCATCGCGTAACTTCCACGTCGTCATTTCTTGATACACAATCACACGTTCGCTAATTCTACTGACATCTAAACCGACTAGATAGGAGGTTTTGGCGGCAAAATCCCTACACAAGATTTTGTCGACACATCACGTTAAGAATTGCAGAAAACAATGCCAATGAGCTTCCGAACACATTTTGGTCAAAGGTGGCAGTCATAATTAATTGTTTTGAAATCAGTTATGAAAAACCTTCAAATCGGGTAGCTCGTGGTGAAACCTGGTCGAACTACACAAGCGCTAACACTGCAAAATATCTGATTGGGATCACACCACAAGGTGTGAGATCGTTTATTTCACGTGCTTTTGGAGGGAGAGCCAGCGACAAACTTATTACAGAAGCATGTGGAATATTGGATAAACTTGCACCGGGTGAATTGTTGGCTGACCGTGGCTTTGACACAGAGGGCAGTGTAGGGACAGTGAGCGCCAAAGTTTACATTCCCGCATTTACGAGAGGAAAACACAGCTGGGTGCTTTAGATGTTGTAAAAACACGAAGAATTGCCAACAGCACCATCCACGTTGAACGGGTTGTAGGTCTTACGAAACAGAAATACTTCGAGTTGTCATTAAGAATTCCCCATGATTTGTCCAGTCTAGTCAGGATGGAAATATTACCTTGGACAAAATGTCAGTGTAAGCTGTGGACTTACTAACGTGTGTGATTCTGTTGTCTCATTTGATTAATAAGTATATGTGTGAATCTTTTAGTGGATAAGCCTGTTGTGAAAATGAAAATCTTTATCAGCATTTAAAGTTTGTTTAATGTTTTATTCATTGCCATATTTATATTCAAATCAATATGTTTTGTTGTTTTTGAATTTGTCAGTTAAACATGCAACTTCTTGCTTGTGTATAATTTAATGTATATTTTATTATTGATTATCCCACTTCTTCTTTTCTTCTTCTTTTAACGTGCTTTTTTCCCATTTTTGTATGGGGTAAGCACGATGCCTTCTTTTGAAGGACTTTTGATTTGGCTTTGGGGTAGACCTGTGGTCTCGATCGGCTGCCCTGCCTGACATCGCTTAGACCCTGGTAGCGTATGTTTCATGTATCATACCCGACCCAACGACCTTCTTCCCAGCTGCGAGAAGTTATTGCGCGGGTATGGCGAGAGTTCGAGACGTGTGAGATGTTTGTTATGTTTTTAGAAGGTGTTGTAGTGGCTTTGTTTTGTGTGTGTATTTAGTCTGTAACATCCATTTGCTTTTTAAGCAAACCTATCCGTTGATTACATATATAATCCCGGGATGTCTACACGGATAGCAAAGTGTCTGCCTCTCTGATCAGTCGGCTGCTATTCTGTCATAAAACTTAACATCATTTCAGAGTACCTTCTTGTATAATATCTCGGGGTGTGATTTCAAAGACTTCAGAGAGGAGTAAATAGGCTACTGTCAAAATTTCAAACGGCAAAAAAAAGCTTGATCTTTTGAAGTTTGCAGGCTTTTGAAAGGAGGATGTCTGATCAAAAAGTGAATCACACCCCTGTATATGAAGACAAAATTTTATTATACGCAAACTACTTATAGTACAATCGAACAATAATGACCCGGTTGAGGTTGGAATTAGGCTATTCATCCAAACACAGCGAATATTAGGCCTACAATACATCATTCAATCTTTTTATTTTTCTGACAAACCTTCATAGGCCAAAAATGACATTTTCAAAAGTTGTAATATAAGCCATGAACCACTGCAAACCAATTCATGCAAATATGAATACTTAAAACTATGCATACTAACAAACATACGGCTGCTGTTACGCTGAGTTCTGCTAAATGTTTGTTATATATGGTTATATTTTACACTGCTAAGTTAATATTAGGACATTTTGAAAAAAATACATTAACAAACATGGCCAAAAACATTTTTAAAAACGTATGACAGCTGCAGTTTACTGTTGTTTTCTTTAATGAAAGCAGTGGTTGTTTTCAGCGTCGCCATTTCATCATTACGCGCACCTTTTCTACCAATATGACGGACAGCGGAAATTACATCTTGTATCGGATAGGCTACGCTCTATAGCCACTAGAATGGTAGTAGTAGTTGTAGGGTTTTGGCTTTTAAACGGTTCCCATGTTCGTTCTAGTTTATCTTGATGTTTTTTTATGTTTATTTTTCATGAAGCACCATTTTATAAATTCCCTCCTATTTTCGATTTCCTCTTGAAAAATATCTGTGAAAAGCAAGGCATTAGCTACAAGTCCAATATATTCATATAGGGCAGCTCCTTACGGGATCGAGAGGTTATTACCTTTGGCAAAGAAGAAGATGATAAAGATTGAAGAAGTAGGAAGGAGAGCGGCTAAGCGCCAAGGCTTTGTGGATAGGTCGGGCGGCATCCACCTGTCTTTTTCCAAACAAAGCTCCGTCCTCTCAAGTGCCAAAGGAAGAAGATCTCTCCCATTCCTCCTCTTGAAGAACCGATGCCACTTGAACCATCCTCAAGGACCAACACCAACTACCTACGCGAGGCATTTCATATCTTCTCTCGATGGATGCTGTCAAGAATGCTATCACCTGCCCTCTTATGAAGGGTTTAGGCCATTTCACTTCGTTGAGATGGCCACGTATGACTCCCAAAATGACGTAGTTAGTACGGTGTTGGCAAACATATCGGGTTTTTATTCGCGCCACTGGAATCCTTAATAAAAATGGCTCTGGCTAGGGGTAAACCTAATGCAAAGTATTCTGTGTAAAGGGGAACATCCTTGTTATTTTGACCTCTGTATGACCTTATCTTACCTGTAAAGGTCATCAAATAATTTTTTATCTGTATTCAGAAACATTCATACGCAATTATAACAATGATATCATGTATTGTATTAATTATCATTGTTTACATTGAAGGTCACAAAATTCTCTCTCTCTCTCTCTCTCTCTCTCTCTCTCTCTCTCTCTCTCTCTCTCTCTCTCTCTCTCTCTCTCTCTCTCTCAAGTTGTTTATTTGTATTTCAAAATAATGCGTAGTATGAAAGTTCACTGTCTTCTCAGCTTATTCTAAATAATTAAGTGTTTATGATGAAAACAATATCCCTAAAAGATTTTAAAATTACTGAAGATATTTAGGCCTAACTAATGGACGCCAGTTTAGTGAGGACACTGTGACACTTTGTCAGCAATAATAATAATAATAATAATAAATGTCAGCTGACATCCTGCCAGTGAATTTATGGCCATAGCGGAGATAAAAGCCTACACCACTGAGTTATTTTTGTTTTTAACAG
The DNA here is from genome assembly GCA_039081455.1 of Macrobrachium rosenbergii. Lineage (NCBI taxonomy): Eukaryota > Metazoa > Arthropoda > Malacostraca > Decapoda > Palaemonidae > Macrobrachium > Macrobrachium rosenbergii. The sequence continues at coordinate 6,070,483 of JANJGK010000050.1, forward strand.
ACATGAGTCTCTGTATTTTTTATTACATGCCATTTCCAGTAATGTCTAAGACTCGTGTATTTGACAGCTTTAAAAATGCGTTTATTTCAGAAACTTCCGTATTTTTTCATTTCGTTTTAATTTCTGTCTTTGTTAGAGCATAGCAGGCGAAGCTACACTGAAAGTGTTGCTCAGCACTAGTAGTTAATAATTACTGGATATTAGGTATAGCAAATTTTTCTGTCATTATCTTCATTTTGCTTATTTTTCCACATGATTTTATATGAGCTATTTCCATATTTGGCTGCTCATCTTGATTTAAGACGTTTTCGGAAATTCACCTCGCTTTCCCTCACTCCTCATTCTAAGAAAAATGAAGAAACGGGACCTAATCCTTTCCTCTCCTCACTTCTCACTTCAAGAGAAATGAGGAAACTACAGCCCTAATCCCTTTCCCTCCTCACTTCTCACTACAAGAGAAATGAGGAAACTAAAGCCCTAATCACTTTCTCTCCTCACTTCTCACTACAAGAGAAATGAGGAAACTACAGCCCTAATCCCTTTCCCTCCTCACTTCTCACTACAAGAGAAATGAGGAAACTAAAGCCGTAATCGCTTTCTCTCCTCACTTCCCACTTCAGGAATAACTAGGAAACGGAAGCCCTAATCCCTCTCTCTCCTCACTTCTCACTTCTAGAGAAATGAGGAAACTGAAGCCCTAATTCCTTTCTCTCCTCACTTCTCACTTCTAGGGAAATGAGGAAACTGAAGCCCTAATTCCTTTCTCTCCTTACTTTTCACTTCAAGAGAAATGAGGAAACTGAAGCCCCAATCTCTTTCTCTCCTCACTTCTCACTTCAAGAGAAATGAGGAAACTGAAGCCCCAATCTCTTTCTCTCCTCACTTCTCACTTCAAGAGAAATGAGGAAACTGAAGCCCCAATCTCTTTCTCTCCTCACTTCAGGAATAAATAGGAAACGGAAGCCCTAATCCCTCTCTCTCCTCACCTCTGACTTCAAGAGAAATGAGGAAACTGAAGCCCTAATTGCTTTCTCTCCTCACTTTTCACTTCAGGAGTAATTAGGAAACTGAAGCCTTAATCCTTTCTCTCCTCACTTCTCACTTCAAGAGAAATGAGGAAACTGAAGCCCCAATCTCTTTCTCTCCTCACTTCAGGAATAAATAGGAAACGGAAGCCCTAATCCCTCTCTCTCCTCACCTCTGACTTCAAGAGAAATGAGGAAACTGAAGCCCTAATCGCTTTCTCTCCTCACTTTTCACTTCAGGAGTAATTAGGAAACTGAAGCCTTAATCCTTTCTCTCCTCACTTCTCACTTCAAGAGAAATGAGGAAACTGAAGCCCCGATCTCTTTCTCTCCTCACTTCTCACTTCAAGAGAAATGAGGAAACTGAAGCCCCGATCTCTTTCTCTCCTCACTTCTCACTTCAAGAGAAATGAGGAAACTGAAGCCTTAATCCCTTTCTCTCCTCACTTTTCACTTCAGGAGTAATTAAGAAAGAGAAACATATTCTAAAGTTTTCTCTCCTCAAATATTCTGAACAAAATTCCGACTTGACAGTTCCTCATTTGTCCAACCAATTGGCCTATTCAACCCTGTTTGTGGACCGATCAGCTGTTGGCACTTTGGACAGCAAATAGTGTCCGATATCCACTGTTTGCTTCCGTAATTCCCCTTTTGTTCTCTCTCTCTCTCTCTCTCTCTCTCTCTCTCTCTCTCTCTCTCTCTCTCTCTCTCTCTCTCCCCTTTTGACTTGCGCCTAAGGCAGGTGTGCTTAGTATCCGGTTCTTCTTTTGACGATGAAAATTGTGCCCCGTAGGCCATGTACTGCTGGGATTAACAAGCGCTTAGACCTGCTTATCTCCTTTAGGATAATAGCATGTGGTGTGTTATTTCTCTACTGTCGTTGCTTTGTACATTTGTTTATTTATTTGTATATTTCTCTATCTCTCACTGTAATTTTTCAAGGTTTTCTTCTTCTTGTGATTATTTCTCATTCCTCTTTGCCGACATCTGAGCCTTGTTTGGTTTGTTCCTTATGAATAATAATAATAATAATAATAATAATAATAATAATAATAATAATAATAAATAATAATAATAATAATTGCATTTATAGGTAATTATTAAATTAGTGTAATGTCCATTCAGTTTTACATGAAAAGCTTCTAGACCTAGTCTATATACTTTCTTAATTATCTATCAATTAAAAGCTCTTGGCATTTTACCAGCTTGGCCCGCCTTCAAAGCCCACGAGAGAGAGAGAGAGAGAGAGAGAGAGAGAGAGAGAGAGAGAGAGAGAGAGAGAGAGAGAGAGAGAGAGAGAGGGAGAGATCTTAAACTTCCTTCCCGATCCGTTTTTCCATATCCTCACCTTGTCAGATGCTCTAAAGTCATCTTGATTCCTCATTTTGATTAGCCCGGCTACTCTATGAGCAAGAGCGCGTGCTGGCATAAAGCCAGCTCCGTCAGTAACAACAACGATAATAATTTTCGAAAGTGGGGAAGCCACCCGAGAAGGCTTCGTCGTAAGCTCTTTATGAATCACTGCTGAAGAGGTCGGCCTCTTACTCCCAAAGTCCCGAAGTGTGTTTACGTCAATCGAAGAAGAAGAAGAAGCATTTCCTTGTTCAGAGATACGGGACTCGCCCCCCCCCCCTTCTTCCTATTATTCTGCTCCCCCGCTACCACCACCCCACCCAGCCTCTTGGCCTAGCCACCAACGGTCCATCAAGTTCCCTCTTTAGGGAAGATTATATATATTTTTTTTTTTTGGTGGGGGGGGGGGGGGTTCATCTTCAAGCTCCCAAACTCGGTGTGGCCTTTGGTGTTTGCCGATGTTTGCTCTCTCTCTCTCTCTCTCTCTCTCTCTCTCTCTCTCTCTCTCTCTCTCTCTCTCTCTCTGTCAAGTTCTTTATTTTTATATGAAAATAATGTAGCTTCAATCCACAAAAGTTTGGGGAATGGGAAAAATGAGACCTCTTTCGAGGTGCTATGATATTCTCTCTCTCTCTCTCTCTCTCTCTCTCTCTCTCTCTCTCTCTCTCTCTCTCTCTCTCTCTCTAGCTTTTTTCTCTTGCCTATCATGAGATTTTTTGAGGCACCGTCTGGAAGTAATTATGTTGTTTAAACACAAAATTCTCTCTCTCTCTCTCTCTCTCTCTCTCTCTCTCTCTCTCTCTCTCTCTCTCTCTCTCTCTCTCTCTCTCTCTCTGTCAAGTTCTTTACTTTTATATGAAATTAATGTATCTTCAATCCACAAAAGTTTGGGGAATTGGAAAAGTGAGACCTTTTTTGAGGTGATATAATATTCTCTCTCTCTCTCTCTCTCTCTCTCTCTCTCTCTCTCTCTCTCTCTATGATATCCTCCCTCAGAGAAAGGGCAAGAGAAACTGTCCAGACGCCTCTGAAATGGACGGGAAGACCGTCCCAAGTGGTTTTTTTTATTGACGGGAAAAGGCTTGTCTGTCGAGACGGACTCTCATTTGTATAGGAAACGGATTAGCGCGGAAGTGGGTGTTTCTACCCCTCATTTATGTTATATACTTGTTCCGTTTTTATCTCGATTCTATCTTTATTTCTTCGTTCATTATGTGAAATGAATTTTGTTTTCTTATTTCTGTTGTTGGTTGTGAGTATATATGTTAAATTTCCTTCACTTTGAAACGGCTTCCTTGTTCGTCCTATTTTGCCTTATATGATTTTGTATGGACTGGCTTTTCTCTTAATAATAATAATAATAATAATAATAATAATAATAATAATAATAATAATAATAATAATAATAATAATAATAATAATAATAAATTCTTTCCCTTCATTTTCACGTTTTACAAAAAAAATTAAATAAAAACGAAAATAATTTATTTCTCAAACTATGAAATACTCTGTCTATATAGAGGATACTGCGTCCAGTAGAAGTAATGAATCCCAATCGAGTTAATAATTGTCAGTCCTACTATTCCTGTTTGTTTCCGGATTCCCTGAACAGCAGGGAGGGTATCTTTTGGTAGGACTCGAGGGATTAGAAAAAAACACTAATCTCTGACCACACACAGGTGTACACAGACATGACCCCGGATTGGTCTTGGGGAAGAGGTCATTTCCTGACCGGTCTGTTTATCCTGACATAAATTCTTTGACTTCTTGTGTTTCAGATGATGCTGCTCTTTTAGTGTCGCGGCATTCTGGTCTTGCTGTATCCTATCACCGCCCATTCGTTCGTGCTTCTTATTTCATAATGAAGCTTTGAGGAAATGTTTACTGTAAAGATTTGTTTCGCAGTCTTTAAGAAATTCATTCTTTCTTGTACTAAATTCACTGATGCTTATGTAAGGTTTGTCGATAATAGAAAAAATCAGTAAATTTATAAATATTAATTATTACAGGTAAACCGAATCAATGTCACAGAAATATACGATCTAACATTACCCACCAATAGTCACCTGAATTCCTTACTCAAGTATGCGTTTGTTCCTGCGCATGCTTGAACGCGCCCACAAACACACACACACACACACAAACACACACCCTCAGAACAGCAAAAGACTCCCGTAGTTAAAATCTCGAGATCTGAACATCAAACATGTCACTAGGGACACACCTCGTCTGCAAAAAAATATTCCAACTCGATACCTTGCATTTTGCTTGCCAATTTAGATTCATTCACCCCTTGACTGGCTGACTGACAGGCGCCACCATCGGGGCTTGATCGGTTTAGTGCCTCAGGGCACGATAATAGAGATTAGGAGGAGAAGGAGGTCATTCCTTTTACGGAGAAGAATGTCTCGAAATGTTTATAGAGATTGCTTCTCTGATGGTGCGTCTTTGTGAAAGAGCTTTGTGCCTCTCTGGTTGTTAAAACTGTAAATTCAGGAAATCTACTGTGGGAGTATAGTTTAATCCACCACCAACAACGACGAAACGACATGAGTTACCTCGACGACACCGACAAAAAACGAAATCATTCCCGACGTAAAAGATGACTGAATCTTGCCATATTCTACCCTCAACAACGACAAAAACGACTGTTACCTCAACGACAGCGACTAAAACGACATATTCCTGACGTAAAATAAGACTGAATCCAATACAGCGTATTATCATATTTGTTTCATGACTGCATAAGCAAACGAAGGGAACTGAACGGTTAAGGGAAACGACAACGGATATCGGAAGAAGAAGAAGGAGAAGAAGAAGGAGGATAATAATCCTTCGTCTCTCATTTCCAACTGGACACAAAGGGCTTTGAATTGAATTGAATTGCACTGTACATAGAATTTAGTCCAAAGGCCAAGCACTGGGACCTGTGAGGTCATTCAGCGCTGAAACGGAAATTGCAAGCAAAAGGTTCGAAAGTTTGAAAGGTGTAACAGGAGGAAAACCTCACAGCAGTTGCACTATGAATCAGTTGTTGGGGGAGGGAGGAGAGTAAGTTGGAAGAAAGAGAATTTGAAAGGAGGTACAGTAAAAGGGACGAAAGGGGGTTACAACAAAAAACCTTAAGTAATGCCTACAGTGCATCGCATGAGGTGCACTGACGGCACCACCCCCATACGTGGCAGAGGGCTTTGTAAACCGAATACAATTCGAAGGATGTTTTGAAAGGACTTCGGGTCTCTTCTCTTCTCTTCTCTTCTCTTCTCTTCTCTTCTGACAAAAGAAATAAGTGATCTGAATGAGTACTTTTTGTGTGAAGCAGTTCTTGTTGACAATGAGTGCTTTATTTATGTTTGGATGCTTACAAGGTCGTCTATTTGTTTGTAAACAAAATTAATCCCTTCGTCAGATATTAGGAAAATAAATCGTTTAAGTTATTAGGTGCACTGGCTCTTATATATATATATATATATATATATATATATATATATATATATATATATATATATATATATGTGTGTGTGTGTGTGTGTGTGTGTGTGTGTGTGTGTTTGTGTGTGTGTGTGTGTGTACTGTTAAAACAGAAATCCATCTAATAGAAGGAGCCCATAAAACACCAAAAGGGTAGAAAGTTAAAGCTATATTTCAGAGACACTGAGGGAGACAGACAGTGTTTCCAAAATATAACTGGGTACCCTTTCGGTGTTTTTATGGGCTCCTCTTATTATTATTATTATTATATATATATATATATATATATATATATATATATATATATATATATATATATATATATATATATATATATGAAATTTTCATCACACCGTGATTTATATACATTCGTGAAGATACAAATGTCGCTTAATATCCCATTCATGCTACTTCGGGAATATGCCCATTGGGGAATTATCAGCGAAGGGGAATTTTTTAAGTGAGAAATGGATTAATACAGACGACAAGTACGATTTCCCCACTCTCGACGGATAAATAAGTACGGCTGATTCATCATTAACTTATACCTCTCTTGGTGGCTCAGTGGCTTGACCGTCGAATGGAGTCACTGGAAGGTACTGGGTCGAGGGATGAGGCCCGGCGGTGCCGATCCATTTACCATTTAAATAATTCCCCTTCGGTGATAATTCTCCATCGGGGATATTCCCGAAGTAGAGCGAATTGGATATTAATCGGCATTTGTAGCTTCATGAATATATATATATATATATATATATATATATATATATATGAATGTCTTTTCCTGTAATACTACAGTGTAATATGAAAATAAGAAGGCCCATAAAACACTATTTAAACGTTGAAACCATATATTTCGGGCACTTGTTTCTGTGCCCCTGTTCACTGGTAGAATATGGACAGGTGGAAAGTTACAATGGTATATATACAAAAACATGAAGGTGTGGCCTTAGGCCTCCGATGTTAAGGAGGTGGCGTTTCTTAAGAAGGAGGAGATTGACCAAATTCCCTAGTGGTTTTTGGCCTCATTAGCTCCCGTTTGGCGATGGATCTGGCGGTCGCGTTTCTTGGGTCATCTTCTTCAAAAAGGGTGCGAGGATTAAGGTGTCAATGGCGTCCGATTTCCAATGTCCTCCAGACAGGTTCATATTGTTGGTTTGATTGATGATAGCAGATTCCAGCATCTTTCTTTTGTACGGACAGCTACTCTTGAAAACCAACTCCGCCCCACTCCAGTTAATGACATGCCCTGTATTTTCCTACATATTAGAAATACAGGGCATGTCATTAACTGGAGTGGGGCGGAGTTGGTTTTCAAGAGTAGCTGTCCGTACAAAAGAAAGATGCTGGAATCTGCTATCATCAATCAAACCAACAATATGAACCTGTCTGGAGGACATTGGAAATCGGACGCCATTGACACCTTAATCCTCGCACCCTTTTTGAAGAAGATGACCCAAGAAACGCGACCGCCAGATCCATCGCCAAACGGGAGCTAATGAGGCCAAAAACCACTAGGGAATTTGGTCAATCTCCTCCTTCTTAAGAAACGCCACCTCCTTAACATCGGAGGCCTAAGGCCACACCTTCATGTTTTTGTATATATACCATTGTAACTTTCCACCTGTCCATATTCTACCAGTGAACAGGGGCACAGAAACAAGTGCCCGAAATATATGGTTTCAACGTTTAAATAGTGTTTTATGGGCCTTCTTATTTTCATATATATATATATATATATATATATATATATATATATATATATATATATATATATATATATATATGTGTGTGTGTGTGTGTGTGTGTGTGTGTGCGCACGAATGCGTACGTATATGTGCAATGTATATCCAGCTATTGCATCGAGTTGTACATAAAAATTATTAAATACATATAAACTAAAACTCAAAGGAGGAACTAAGATTACTTTATTCAATTAAAATAGCAAATATAATAATAATAAAATAATTTCAATGACACTCCTTCGACCAGTACCCTTGGAAAACCTTTCGTGTACACCTGGGCAAGTGTAAGAGTACCCCAATTAAGGAATCCCTTGCCCTAGAGGGGGCCAAATGGTTCCTTCTGGCTACAGGTTCTGAATGAGTGAGGAGGTAGTATTTAAGCTAAGTGCAAAGCCGGGTAATGCTGGTAAGCCAATGCGGGTGGCTTTGTGAGTTTTCATTTCTTGTATACTCTCTCTCTCTCTCTCTCCCACTCTTTCTCTCGTTCTTCTGTCAACAGCTGCGTTTGACTGTCTCAGTGTGAAGATAGTTTACTGTCAATTGACTGTTTATTGCGCTGTTCACAGCAGGCTTGGAGTAATTACATATGCTTTATGTTAATCACAATTACAACTACAATTAAGAGGATGGAAAAAATACAAAATACAATTATAATTATAATTACTCACTTTTAATAATTCAAAATTTTAATTACAGTTACTGATACATATATCCTATTTGTCGCGCATTTATATTCCGTACACCTATTCCCATGGAAAAAAACAAACAAAGTGCAGATTGTTGCAAAAGAACATATACGTGGATTTGGTCTCCTTTTAAAATCAATTTATGCAACATTGTAAGTTATAGAAGCTTTAGTACAAAATACAAAAGAAACATTTTTTTTAAATGTCAGGCCTCATGCAGAAATGAACGATAACATGATTACTTCTCATCCTATGATTTGCCCAAGTAAATTGTTAGTATTTTTACTGTGTTGGAAATTATAATGCTTATAAGAAAATAAAACTGAAATACAAAACTCAAACTGTAGAAAAAACTTTCACACAAAAAATGGAAAAATAATAATTAATTTTTTACACTCGATTACAATTAAATAGTTACTTTATCATTTGAAAAATTAAGTTGCAATTACAATAACATTTCCCATTAAATAGAAATAAAGAATTACAGTTACTTTAAAAATGTGTATTAAGTACATTTCAATTACAATTACAATTACTCCAAGCTTGGTTCACAGTTACCGGATGTGGGAGTTAATTATTTATTTAGTTTTATTTTACTTTCGTTGCTTTTGGTACGTAAAACGGTAGATATTTTGTCGTTCATTATTCGTTGATAGTTGCGGTGAAATATTTGGCTTTATATTTACTTACCATTAACATTCTTTGCTATTTATTTGATATTTTTCAGTTTTGTTTAAGTTTTAGTGAATTCATAGATATCTTTTGTGAAAATGATGGCTTTCTTACAGTTTTCCACCCATATTTGAATTTCTCTTTTACGTTCAAATTTTATATTGTTTATTAAAACATTCATAATTGTCATAATTTACTTTCAGCGTTCACTTTTCGCGTTCATTCTCCGTTTATTTCGTTGTCAAGGTACATTCAAGTTTAACACCTTTTGAACGCAACTTTCTAATATTCCACATGGGTGGTGGGGGGTTTGTAGCGAAGGTGTGAGTAAGAGGCAGCGTCTACAAACTTACTAATTTATTCAAACGACAAACAGACCGGTTAATAGCTCTTGCCAGCGGAAATGTAGTGCCTGACACGATGCGAACAAAACAGAGGTCAGAGTACAATCAACTGTGTTTGTTTGAGGATGGAAAGATGTGCATAAATCAATATACAAGACACGAATGAAGTTATGATACATATAGCTGGAATGCTGACATTGTAATGCATGTGCTAAAAGTGATACATTTAACAACATTAATATGAATGATAACATATGTGCAAAGGATGCGTGACATCTGTTGTGTTTCTTGTATGCAAGTGTTTGGCGCACAGAGATGCTCCTTGTGAGAAGATCAGCCGGCCAGGTAAGATGGACGGTGTGTGGGTCTGTGTGTGACCCTATAGGCTATTGGTGCTGGATGTTGTGTTTTGTTGGTTTGGTTAAGTTGTGATGCAGGTCGTCTTTGAAGACCTCTTGATAGTCTTGTAGAAGGCCGGCATATCTCTGGGGGTGGGGTAGCTGCTGCAATGGGGCCTGTTTGTTGTCTCTGCTGTTGTGGTGATGATGTGGTGGTGGGTTGTTTGCACAGCTGTTGAGGAGATGGTACAGGAGCTGTTTTCGGGATCAGTTGTTTTGAAGCTACATCCACTAGCAGGTTGCGTGCTTTTAGGGAGTCTGCTCTAAAAGTACTAGCGTCACATCTGCTGTGATGAAGGTCCAACTGTATGTAGTCTTTCCTGTTGAATGACACATTCATATTCCGCTTCCTGTGCATCTTGAGTGGTGCTACACTAGCGGTGGATACGTGGAGGTTGGTGGGTGGGGCAGGGTTGAGTCATTCGTGAAGGCTGGCTGGCACAAATGATTTGCATGCCCCAGTGTCGACGAGGAATTCTGTGTTCGACCTTTCGTCCCTGACGAAGAAACATGTGGAGCCCTTGCATTCATATATGGAAGAAAGACAGCCTAAGCAGGCACAGCTTCTCTTACGAGGCAACCAGTCTGCTCACTGCTGATGTTTAGTTGTTTGGGTCATGGATGCGACCCTCTTGCATGTTTTTAAAAACAGGCAGCCTTTGTTACATTTGCGGGCCTTTTTTCCAAATTTCCAATGGAAAAAGCACATTCCCTCTGGTGGTTCATATTTCTTCTGAATTGTTTGGGGAAGCTCTGCTTGTGGATGGAGGTGGTCGGTCCATCTGGGTCGCTCTTGGATTCCGTGTTGGTTGACTGCTGGGACTGCTGTGCTGCTGCTGCTTTGGGTGGCTAGGTGGACTCCACTGTCTTGTGGGCCATGTGCACTGCATCAACCAATTTTAGGAATTCTTTGATGAGCTTAGTGGAGGAGTTGGCCATGGCCGCCACTGCTCGTCTCCTATGTTTGCTCCCTCGTTATTCAGGTATTTCTTCGCTCTTAGGGCGAGTGGCATGCTGAAGGATGACCTCAGCTGATCTTTCAGTGATTTGTAGGTGACAGGGGTTTAAAGTTCTGCGATCCATCCTGCGACTTGCTCAAAAACGTCACCTGGTAGGAATTTGAGGACGGTGTCTGCTTTTCGTGCTGAGGAGATAATTTTCTTCAATTGGAAGATTGCCTCTACCCCTGAAGAACCAAGCTTCTGGGTTGTTGGGCATGAATGGGGGCAGAGGTACGGAGGCGGCGGCAACGGTGTCGCTGGAGAGGGTGGCATCGTTGGGGCTGGCTGGGCTGGTCATCTCCATGCCCACCAATGTAGCGAAGGCGTGAGTAAGAGGCAGCGTCTACAAACTTACTAATTTATTCAAGCAACAAACAGACAGATCAGTAGCTCTTGCAAGTGGAAACGTAGTGCCTGACATGGGGCGAACAAAACAGAGGTCAGAGTGCAATCAACTGTGTTTGTTGGAGGATGGAAAGGTACATAAATCAATATGCAATACAAGAATGAAATTATGATATGTATAGCTGGAATGCTGACATTATAATGCCTGTGCTAAGCGTGATGCATTTAACATTAACATTATTATGAATAATAATATATGTACAAAGGATGCATGACACCTGCTGTGTTTCTTGTATGCGCATGCTTGGCACGCAGAGATGCTCGTTGTGAGGAGATCAGCCCGCCAGGTAAGATGGACAGTGTCCTTGTGGGACCCTACAAGTTAATGTGGCTTTCCTTAGGAACATTCACTTCAGGGTGTGACTCCCTGCCTACACAAGTTAGGGTAGAAGAGACTCTTTAGCCTTGGCAGGCAGTTCTTTAAGGAGAAGGACACTCTGAAATGAAGTCAGTGGGTAGAAGGGACTCTTTAGCATTAGTAGGCAACCCTTCTAAGAGAAGGTTACTCTGAATACAGACCTTGTTCTCCAACCTTGGACTGCACCATAGCCATTGTACCATGGCCTGCCATGGCCTTGGGTTTGAATTCCCTTGCCTGAGGGTACAATCAGCATTTATCCTTTTTTTTCGTTCACTTTCCTGTTTTTTCAAAAAGTGTGTAGGACAGGCTGATGGGAAAGCAAAAGTTGCTTGGTGGATTATCAGGAAATTACCTTTGTCTTTACCTAATCTTTTCTTTCTGAATGTTTTATTTCTACATCCAACCTGACTGCCCTTCCACAGTTGTTGTGGCAAACCTGGCGGATTTCTTTTACCTTACAAAGTTTGCCAGCCCCACCTTGCTGACCAGTTGCTTCCAGTGTTTTTTCTGTGATGTATGGTGATGTTTATTTATAATTTCAACGGAATTTTTGTAAACAATGTAAATACTGCTGTTGTTGATGGTATTGTTGTTTATTGTTCTCTTGATTTTTACAATGTTACCGTTATTATGAGTCTATTTATTAGTTTTGATAAGGATTTTATGTTGTTAATTTTAATTCTTCTGGGAGACATTGAGCTGAACCCTGGGCCTGTTGCTCATTACAGTAAGAAAAATTACAAAGTACTTTACTTAAATATTTGCAGCTTATGGTCAAATTTTCTTGATCTCCAGAGTTGTGCCTGTAACTAAGATTTGATGACTTTATCTGAGTGTCTTGTAAGTAGTAGCAAGTCAAAGGTTGAGCTTTTGATCCCGGGGTTTGATGGCCCTGATTTTATTTGTCGTTGTAACATCCCACATGTGCAAGGTATGGCTGCATATCATCAGAAAAATTTTGAGTGTAGTTGCCATGAAGTTCTTTGTTTTAGAGTTTTCAGTAAGTTCTGCAATATATTTACATTTTTGCTGTTTACCGCAATCCAAATATCGACGCTTCTACATATGACTGTCTTTTGGAAAGGATTAGTTTGTCTCAGTCACAGGATTCAAAAGTTTCATTCATTATTTGTGGAGACCGGAATGCAAAGCACAGTGAGTGGCTAAATTCAAATTCCACAGATCAACATGGCCAGTCTGCTCTTGAGTTCTGTGTATCCTCTGATTTTGTCCAGATAATTGAGGAACCCACACACATTTCTGGTGAGACCTCATATTCACAGATGTTCCAGCTACTGTTAGTATATTCCTAATTCCTCCATTGGAAAAATGGTCTGGCTGAAATCCAGAGCCAATTGGGATCGCATTATTGAAACCTGTCAGGTACTTAATATTTCAGTTGCAATATTAGATCCTGATCCCAAGAAGAAGTTAAATGAAATGCTGATGGCTATATCTTATTAAAATAGCCATCAAATTTAGGACAAATGACTAGCCATGGTTTGATGATACATGTAGACGAGCCTACCATGACAAACAGACCAAATTCAACACATGGAGACAAAATCATTTAAATAAAAATTGCACCATTTTTGTTGAGTCTCGCCATGCTGCGAATAGAACTTACTATACAGCTCAGAGAAATTACAATAATTCCCTCAAGAGGAAACTTGAAGGAAATACTCAGTCTCTTCTATGGTGGACCAAATTGGCATCATCTGTCTTTGAGTCAGGCTCGTCTTCCGTTCCACCACTACTAACAGATGATGGTAGATTGGTTACTGGTCCTAGGGAAAAGGCTGAATTGCTTCATCGAGCTTTTAAAGCTAAGCAATCATCCTGAACCTTTTCTTATAAAATTTGTATTTCGCTCCAGAGATGTTAAGAAAATTCTGAATAGTCTCAATAGCTGGGGTGAAGAAGATCCTGATTGTTTCTCCCCTTTGTTTTTAAGAAAGTTTCTAGAGTGTAGTCTTCCAAGATTAGTAGAATAGATTTTTATGTCAACGTAGTATCTTTGTGGATGCGCGCAAGCTTAGTAATACAGTGCCTGTTCCAAAGAGTGGCCAATCTCATTTCTCCCTGTGCTCTCAAAAGTTGCTGAAAAACTTATTTTAAGCCACTATATAAGTATGTGGAATCAAAAGGGTTGTTAGCTGATAGTCAACAAACATATAGGAAGCAGTTAGGTACCTGCGATGCTCTTTTAGACTTGACGTGCCATTTGCAAGGGAACCTTGGTAAGGGTTTTGAGTGCAGTGTGATTCAAATAGATTTTAGTGCTGCTTTCGATTTAGTAAATCAAAAGGCATTTATTTATAAACTTCAGAATCTTGGAGTGGGTGGATATGTTTTAGGATTATTTCATGATTTCCTTATAGGTAGGCAGCAGCGAGTTACTGTGGACGGGATCTTTAGTAAACCAAGACCTATTGTGTCTGGAGTTCCACAGGGCAGTGTTCTTAGTCCACTGTTATTTTTATCAGTATGCCGATGATGCAACACTTGTGGGTGTAGTAGAATCTCCACTTATGAGAAATGAAGCTGCCCTCAGCCTTAATTGGGACATGGACTGGATCAGGGAATGGAGTAGTTGTAAAGTCCCCGCTCAACGGGTTCTCTATAATGAACATCCCGTCTTCTGCTGACATGCGACCTAAGGTCGGACGAACACAATCTTATTATCATTATTGTGAATGTATATTCATTACCTGTTCATTTGCCCTTGTACCATGTATATGTGACAGAGTATTTTTATGTCCAACCAGTTATTGTTCATCATCATGTTTTCTGTATTCTAGGTGTAACTTTTGACTCACGTCTAACTTGAGAAACGTCTAATGAAAATTTCAGCAAATGCCTCACGTAAGTTAGGTATTGTTCGTAAGGCCTCATATATTAATAACAGTAATAAAATCAGTGCAACCTGTTTTAGGTCAGTTGTACTTCCTTTACTGGAATACTGTTCTCCGGTGTGGATGCCTGCTTCTGCCAGAGATTTATATCTTTTAGATAGAGTTGTCTGTGGTGATAGGTTTCTGTTTCCTAATACAGTAGTAGCAGTTATGCCTTGGGCCATCGACGGATGGTTTCTTTTTTGTCACTTTTTCAGAAGTATTTGAACAGAGATCTTTCACATTCACACTTGATCCCTGATCCCCTTTGTCTACCGAGAAAGAGCAACCAGATTCGCTGACAGCAGCACCAATATGCAGCAAATGTGCCTCGCTGTCGAAGTTCTCAGTTCCAGAGGTCCTTTATTCCTCACACAGTTGGACTGTGGAACAGCCTCCCAGAGGATGTCGTGGAATTGGAACCTCAAAGTTCAAGCGAAAATGCAATGCACTACCACCTTAATACTATTCTCCTCGCATTTTAACACATTTTTATTTATTTATCTATTAATAGTTTCTTCTTTTTGTATTTCCCTTTACTTCCTCTTACTTCCTAATGAACACCATAGTCTTTGGAAGCTTGAATTTCAAGTCAATGGCCCCTGTGGGCTTCTTCCATATGAAAAGGTTTCATCTACTGAATAATAATAATAATAATAATAATAATAATAATAATAATAATAATAATAATAATAATAATAATAATAATAATGATAATAATAATAATAATAATAATAATAATAATAATAATAATAATATTTCGTTCTCTGTAAGGCCATTTAATTTTAGGCTTGCTTCTTTTTAAGTGATATATATATATATATATATATATATATATATATATATATATATATATATATATATATATATATATATACTGTATATATATATATATATATATATATATATATATATATATATATATATATATATACATACATACATACATATATATATATATATATATATATATATATATATATATATATATATATATATATATATATATATATATATATACATATACATATATATATATATATATATATATATATATATATATATATATATATATATATATATATATATATATATATATGTACGTGTATATATGTATATATATATATATATATATATATATATATATATATATATATATATATATATATATATATATATATATATATATATATATTCTTTCTATGGGAATTTTTATTTTAGGCTTACCCATTTTTTCAAGTTCTATATAAAATATATATTCTATATATTTTCTTTTTACGAACATTTTCCCCTTAGGCTTACACACCCGCCCCCCTTTTTTTAGCTCCTATCTAGTGACATGTTTTCTTTCACCTTTTTTTTTCTATTTGTGTGTTTGTGTGTGTGTGTGTACTTCCGGCCTCGTCTACATTAGGCCCCAGGCAGATTCGGCCCCAGGAAACCATGACGTCCTATTTGGCCCGCCCTCAGCAACCCCCAAAAGTGAATAAAAAATAAAGTAGTTTCCGTCTCTAATCTGAAGTCATCTGATGCTCCCATATTATGACTCGGCCTAATCCTCTTAGCTAGAAGACAACCCCACATCGTAGACAAAAGGTTTAAACCTTAAAACCCCCCAAGCGGTTTAGTTCAAGCTTCCTCAAAGCCTTCTTTGAGGAGGTTGTGTGTTCGTTCGCAAGTCATCATAGTGTCTTCATTTTCTTATTGAGTTTTGTTCTCAAAGAAGCAGCAGGAAATGTCTTGCGGGTGCGTCAAGAATTTTGTCTGCTCTGCTTTCAAGGAAGGGTCAGACTTGATTAGCTCCCTATCAACAAAGGTTCGGTTTAATTGATCTTTGGTTTTGTAGCGCACCTATTGACCTGATCTGACCTCTATTGACCTGGCGTGAGACACGAGGAATGTCATTCCATTTTCTATTTTATTTTTCTATTTGCTTATGATTCATTTTTTCACCGGACTTTCTCTATAATTTAGTGAGTGTGTCACTGAAACTGAAACTCATGCAAACATGTTTGTACACACACACACGCATATATAAATTATATATATATATATATATATATATATATATATATATATATATATATATATATATATATATATATATATATAGAGAGAGAGAGAGAGAGAGAGAGAGAGAGAGAGAGAGAGAGAGAGAGAGAGAGAGAGAGAGTACTGAAATGATAACTACTACATAAAATTAGACATTCCTTAGATATAAGCCTATAATTATTCAATTAACCTAACGAACTAAGCCTACGTATAAGTGGAAATTTTTCTTTATAATTCACCGGCACCAGTTCTCAATTTCTCCGTTAGAGAGCAGCATTATCATAATTATCTCCGTCCACGCAACTTTTTTAAGACTATCCTTATCATTCTTTTACCATTATTCTTGATACTTCTCAGACATTCCGTTCTATATTCTTAACAAGTGGAAGATTGAAGCACTATATTCTTCTTACTCCATCAGCATCAGCGTTTAATCCAAAGGGTGATTTCGTCAACCAAATGAATGTAAGTAACATTACGAGAAATGGCGATGAGGGTAGATGACTCGAGTGCAGCGAGACTGGGAGTGCGGCGCCGCGCGTGCTCTCCAGTCGACCAGTAGAATTCCCTCTCTTTCTCCTGTCAATTTTACTGTCAGCTCTTTTATTTTCTTCTTATTTTTTGCTATTGCTTTCGAGTTTATTTTTGTTTGTTGCGCATGTTTTGTGCTTTTTTGTTTTTCATTCTTTACCAGTTCTGTGTTTCTAGTAATAGTCCTTGGGAAATAGGTGAAAAAAGGTGGTTTAGTGAAACAAATTGCAATAGTTTTTTTCACTGCATGATCATGTTATATGGACGCTTAGTAACACCATATCTAAAATGGAACAAATTCTGCCGTTTTAAAATTGTGTGAGTCCCACTTTTAACCTTTTCGGTGGGTATATTTTTTTTTTCATATTTTCTTATTTTCCCGAAGCAGTGCATCTTACGGGTAAGAGGTAGTGACTAAAAATGTAGGAAATTAAATTCTACACAAGTTTGTTTCCATAAGGGTTTGTTCTAAAATTGAAACTTTTTCCACAAACAATCCCGAAATTGGAATACAGATTTTTTGAAAAAAAGTAGAAAAATCGAATTTCGTCTCACATTTTCTTCAATACCTCCTAAACTACTGTACTAATTTACAGTAAAATGTTATAGAATTGGTCTTTTAGAATGAAGATTTTTCTTTATTTTGGCATATTTGTCTTCTTTCTATGCTAATATTTTGCATAAGAGAAGAGACGCTAACAAGAAAATATACCCAATTTCAAGTCCATGCAAAACAGATGAAAATAGTGGGTTCTGTCAAACAAATGACAATAATTTGTTCTACTGCATGAAGGTGTTATTACGACATTTATGAACACCACAGTAAAAAAAAAAATATATATATATAAATTCTACCATCTTGAATTTGCGTAATTCCATATTCAAAATGGTGGACGTTTTCATTGTTTAATATTTGAATATATTGATTGCATATTAACAGGAACATATTTAGAATTAGTTCATTTCAGGCATGGAATCTGATCCTTAACACCTGCACTTAACATTTAGGAAAAAGATTATCTTGAAAATTAACTGAGGGATTACATTGGTTTTAATAGCTACAAAATAACCTAAAATGACAAACAGCAACTGATTTATCAGCTCCTTGAGCCGATAGAAATATCACTGAAAAAATGAAAACTACAATCATTCTGGCTCAAAGTACATACACGAACTGAATTAGTCATGTTCAGTGTCTTCATCGATTAATATGTGCTAGCTTGACACTCCTGCCAAAAATCTGTACAGTATAGCCCATGCTTTTTACATGAACAGTGTTGAGGGTCACAAAAGCCTTTATATTTGCATCTGATTACTCTTAGTAAGGCATCAGGAGCAGGGCTGTTATCCATCGTGCAAGGAATCAAGTTTTTTTCCATTTACATAAGTATATATGTATATACATACATACATATATATATATATATATATATATATATATATATATATATATATATATATATATATATAAACAGTTAAAAACATTATGAAAGGTGATAAAACCATTGAAGAACAAAGATTTATTATATCTCAGTTATCTTATTCCTTAACATTAGGTTTTCAAGACAAAACACAAAGGAATAAATGAATAATTAGCAATATGAATAATGTAAATAAAACAAATTGAAATGTATAATAAAACTAAAAAAAATTAATGTACTTAAGAAGTTAAAGACCGAAGGAATTAATAAGCATATTTAAAAATGAATCTCTTATCTATAGAAGTATCAATACAGAACAATATACACACACACATATATATATATATATATATATATATATATATATATATATATATACAGTATCTATATATATATATATATACTGTATATATATACTGTATATATATGTATATATATGCAGTATATATATATAGTGTATATATATATATGTCTGTATATATATATATATATATATATATATATATATATATATATATATATATATATATATATATATATATATATATATATATATATATGTGTGTGTGTGTGTGTGTGTGTGTGTGTGTGCGTGTCTGCGTGTGTGTGCACATACAATCCGTATACATAAACGAAAGCAACAATAACAAATCTTTATAATTTATATTATAGTCCATGGGAAAGAGCATTTTAAATAAAACAAATTGCAATAGTTTGTTTTATTGCATGAACATGTCATATGGACCCTTGGGAACACCATATTCAAAATGGGACAAATTCGGCCATTTTGAAATTGTGCAATTCACTTTTAACCTTTTCGGAGGGTACATTTGTCCACATTTTCCCGTTGTTCTCGAAAACAGTGCATCTTACGGGTAAGAGGTATGGAGACTAAAAGAGTAGGAAATTAAATTTTACACAAGCTTGTTTCTACAAGATTTTTCTAAAACTGAAGCATTTTCTGCAAACAAGCCCGAAATTGAAATACAGATTTAGAAAAAAAAGTAAAAAATTGACTTAGGTCTCACGTTTCCTTCAATATCTCCTTAACTACTAATTTCACAGTAAAATGTTATAGAATCTGCCTTTTACAGTGAAGTTTTTTCTTTAATATTATGCACAAGAAACACGAAAAAGGAAGACCCAATTTTCAGTCCATGCAAAATAGATAAAAAAAAAAAAAAAAAAAAAAAAAAAAAAAAATATATATATATATATATATATATATATATATATATATATATATATATATATATATATATATATATATATATATATATATATATATATATATATATATATATATATATATATATATATATATATATATATATATCACCCTTTCTTTTGGTTTTTCTTCTTCAATATCTATTTTTTTTTTACCCGTCGTACGGTCAATTGAGAGCCGTGTGGATGACATAACAGCGTTGGATGTTGACGGCTGACCGCCGATATTCGACCTACTGTCTATTCCACGCCTTGGCGTTGAAAGCGTCTAGTTTCTTCTACCCTGTGAAATGTAAACGGACCTATAGTCTCGTATTTCAATAGTAGACTCTCTCTCTCTCTCTCTCTCTCTCTCTCTCTCTCTCTCTCTCTCTCTCTCTCTCTCTCTCGCTCTCTCTCTCTCACACACACACATCGTAGCTTTTTATTTGTTTTTTAAAGTTACTTATGTGTGAGTTTAATTATATTGTCGCTCCCTGAGTGTGGAACTTTTTTCTATCGTCTAAGTTTCCCGACCGAATAATTTCCCGACTGAATAAGTTTCCCGACCGAATGACTGAAGTTCCCTCTTCTCATGAGTACACTTTGCTATAATCATAGCTCAGTCGTGCTTCTCCTGGACAGGTTTGCTCGTCTCGACCTCCCTAATCATATTAAAAATCACGTGTCGTCAATAATCTATATTTTTGCCCAATTTTTTCTTTGTGAACCTTATTTTTATATTCTTTCGTTCTACTCTTTTATTTTCATATATGTGAACTTTCATATTAACGCCATTATCGTTACTAACATTATTTACTTGTAAATAACGCTCCCATGTGAAAAAAGAAAGAAAACAACAAATAAATAAAGAATATTAAAAAATGACAGAAAATAGGCCCATACTTTCGAATAACAAAGACAGTAGACCTACAGTATAGCTTTTGGTCGACTTCCTCTGCCTTCCGTTTAATCAGTTTCGTATAATCAGCAGAGTATTCTTTCTTACAATTAATCCCTTTTTTCATCTCCTTGGGTGATTTTCCTTTGAGTAAATCCTCCCAACAAGGGGATTATTAGCCTACCCGTTCTGCCTTGGGAGCCATTATACTTATCCGAGGATAATCTCCATTATTTACAGCCATTTCTTTCTCTGTAGGTTACCTGCTCGTCCTACTGGGTCTTTTCATTCTCTCTCTTACTATCTACGTGTTCGTTCTCTTGTTTTATGTTTATTTATCGTCATTTCTGTTGCTCCTGTTCCCCTATATTCTCCAACGTTCTGGTTTATTCAATGTTGTGATTCGTGACGTCAAGTCCGTATTTGTCTCCGTTTATTGGTCTGTTTTTTTCTTATATGCTGTCCTTTTTTTCTTCGTATTCAATTTTCCTGATTCCGTCTCTTAGTCGACCCGTTAACTCCTTGAAACGTAGGCAGCGCCCGCTCTTTCCCGATTAACTGAAGAAGATGCTGAAGTATAGGACGTTCGCGACCATTACGCTAGACGCATAAGGATCTTCCTTCCTGGGTGTAAAGGGAAGAGGTTTGTCCCCCCAAAAACTAGACAGAATTTCGAAGCCCCTCATCGTGGACCCAAAAGGGGAGTAGAGTGATGGCAAGGAATAAAAATTCCGTTTGGTCTGTTCAAGTCTGTCTATCTGTCTGTCTCGTGGCTTTTAAATCTGAGGTCAACTTCATCTGAGAGTAGTCTCTTCAGCTTTGAGAAGCAATACCAAGGTAGACGAACTAGATTAGCTTTGATGATTTGTGACATATTAATTTATATCTTTGATGGTGTTCAGATTGTGCTAATATTAATACTGTTACTATTGCTAATACTAGTAACGATAATGATTCAGTTCCTGGTGAATTAGCTCCAAGGAAAAATTTTCAAAAACCAATTATCCTGGTCATTCATTAGCCTAGTTTTCTAAAATTAATTAACCATCATCTCCACAAACAGGAGGACCAATTGCGCGCGTAAGCGCGTTCTCTTTTTTCCCAATAGTATTAATTATTTATATATAGTAAACACCACTTTAAAAAAATCTCCCACCGATATTGTCTTTAGACCCTCAACTCAACTCGACTCAAGCAACCGAGTGTATAAATAGGAGGTGGCAGATCCACGGGCAGTTAGTTACCTTCGAACAGTGCTGCGAGAGAGAGATGTAGGACCTCGGCCCGGGACCCACGTTGTCACTGCTTCGGGACCTCCCGCCGTATTTTGGGAAGAGAATTTTTGAAGTTTGTTAACGATCTCGACAGTCGACTGAAAAAAAAAACGAGATGGCGATGATGTGACGAACTTTTTTTAAGAACGTGTTTGTGTGATTTAACGAACTGTCAAAATACTCGAGTTTGTTGTCCGTTTGTTTGTCGTGTCATAAACAATATGCAACTGTGGATAGTGAAGTGACCGCCTGCCCTCCAATTGTCAGGATTATATAGAGCTGATCTTTCAACTATTTACAGTTATAGGTAAGGATTTTATTTTTCATCTTCTAAGTTTTTCTTTATTACAGTCTGAAAAAATGATCAACGGACTTTTAGACGATGCAAGAAAAAAGTCTCATTATGTAGGTTAAAGCAACTTTAGATATAAATTATATTAGAAGAAAGGTATTTTCTCTTTAATATTATATTTCACAGATTCATTTCATTCTCAATAATAATTAAATCTGAAAATTATTATTATTATTATTATTATTATTATTATTATTATTATTATTATTGTTCAGGAGACTGTAAGTGGACATGTATCTTACGCAATTTTATTATCTTCGGTTCCGTCTCTCTCTCTCTCTCTCTCTCTCTCTCTCTCTCTCTCTCTCTCTCTCTCTCTCTCTCTCTCTCTCTCTCACTAGGATGTATACAACTCACTTTTTAAACATGAATGAAGCAACTGCTCAACTTTATTAATTTTAACGACCTACAAACATGATATTTATTTTATGTGTATTATGTAATATTGTATATAACCCTTAGATGAAGTTATTATTATTAATATTATTATTATTATTATTATTACATTCAAATTGCTTTGAGAAAGTCCGTTACCCTGTTGATTTTATATAAAGAGGTTTATAATAATAATAATAATAATAATAATAATAATAATAATAATAATAATAATAATAATAATATCACAATTTTATTATTGTTATTATTATTATTATTATTATTATTATTATTATTATTATTATTATTATTATTATTATTATTATTAAAAAATCTTGAGTCATGCGCTATATCGTGATCGATCTTACATAAACAAGATTTAAGTGCTTGGGGCCAGCTAAGGACCGCCACAATCCTCAAGGGAGGAGAGAGAGGGTCTAGAGGGTCTCCCTATTAGTTTCATTTTCCTTTTTTTTTTGAAGTTTTATTTATTTTTCAGTTCATTGTTAAATGCGCCTTTTGTATTTAACTAGCATTCAATTACCTATGTTTTCTATTGCTTATTTTCAATGTACTTTCATTTTGCCAATTACTTTCTTTTCTATATTTCTTTTTCTCTTAATTACTCCTTTTATGAGAGAGAGAGAGAGAGAGAGAGAGAGAGAGAGAGAGAGAGAGAGAGAGAGAGAGAGAGAGAAAGAGAGAAATATATCAAATGAGCTTCCCTCCGCGGACCATAATCCAATTTAAATTTAAGGGTATCAATAGGATTACGGGAGTACAAATTGTCACGTATTTGCAGAACGGAAAATTGAATTCAAATTCTATTTATTTCCAGCAGTACAGAGGGTTCCGTTTTAGACATCATTAATTTGTGGATATTGCAGGAAATGGCCTAATTCGTAAGGCGTAATCCCTTAATATCTATCATTTTTCATGCACAGCCAACGTCAATTTTTCATATAAACATATAAAAGTATTTATGGGTATGTGGGAATAATTTTAATAGGATATCTGTAACATATGATATTAGCAAATACTTTCTTTTTAATTATTCTGTAACTTGAAAAAATGATTTTTTGGCAAAAGAATCGTCATATAAATGTAGTACGTAATAGCTTTTAATGTTGTAAGTCTTACTGACTTATAATCTGGATTAAGATATTATAATGTTATACAAGGTATACATAGCCAATCAGTTCTATTTATAACTGTGGTATTATTCAAGTTTTAACTCTCAGGCTGATGAATATTCAATTTTTATGACATTGTTTCAATTAATCCTTGGATGCGTGCCTAAAGTAAATTTTCTTTGTCATTGCTGTAATTAATAATTAAATACGTGCTTAAAGTAAATTTTCTTTGATGTAGTTAATCACTGAATACGTATCTATAATAAATTTTTCTGGCATTGCTGTAATTAATCCTTGAATATGTACCTAATGTCATTTTTTTCTTACATTGCTTTAATTAATCCTTGAATACGTTTCTAAAGTAAATTTTCTTTTTCATTGCTGTAATTAATTATTAAATACGTGCCTAAGGTAAATTTTCTTTGATGTAATTAATCGCTGAATACGTACCTATAATAAATTTTCTGACATTGCTGTAATTAATCCTTAATACGTGCCTAAAGTCATTTTTTTCTTACATTGCTTTAATTAATCCTTAAATATGTTCCTAAAGTAAATTTTCTATGAGATTGCTGTAATTAATCCTTGAATACGTGCCTAAAGTAAATTTTTTTTACATTGCTTAATTAATTTTTGAATACGTGCCTAAAATAAATTTTCTTTGACATTGCTTAATTAATCCTTGAATACATGCCTAAAATAAATTTTCTCTGACATTACTTTAATTTATCCTTGAATATGTGCCTAAAGTAAATTTTCTCTGACATTAATTAACTCTTTCATACATGTCTAAAGTAAATTTTTTCTTAATTTTGCTGTAATTAATCCTTGAATACGTTTTTGAAGTAATTTTTTTATAATGCTGTAATTAATTCTTGAATATGTGTCTAAAGTAAGTTTTCTCTGACATTGCTGTAATTAATCCTTGGATACGTGCCTAAAGTAAATTTTCTCTGACATCACTTTAATTAATCATTGAATGCATGTCTAAAGTAAATTTTCTCTGACACAACTTTAATTAATCCTTGAATACGTGCCTAAAGTAAATTTTTTCTGACATTGCTGTAATTAATCCTTGAATACGTGCCTAAAGTAATTTTTTCTTACTTTGCTGTAAATAGTTCTTGAATACATGCCTAAAGTTAGTTTTCTCTGTAATTAATCCTTGAATATGTGCCTAAAGTAAATTTTCCCTGACATTGCTGTAATTGATCCTTGAATGCGTGCCTAAAGTAAATTTCTCTTTCATTGCATTAAGTAATCCTTGAAAACGTGCTTAAAACAAATGCGTATCGTCAGATCTGTTATGCTGCAAATAAATATTCCATGACACTGCGGTCTTGAACTGAAAGGTGCAAAAAATCTTCACCACGAAACCCTTACGCGGCATTTGATACTTTGGAAACATCTTAGAAGTGTGGAAAAAACAGGAAGCTTCTTTTCACCGCAAAATATTCCATGCTGGGTACTGAGGAGTCAACTTACCTTTTCAATTATATCCATGGGAAATGTGGACGGCAGATTTCTCTGTGCATGAGAATTCAAGAGCTCATTACTTGTGTTTAACTGGTTCCAGTTTAAGAGAATTGAAAACTGCGGGTGGTGGTCCTCATTTGGGGTGGCCACCTGGTGGTCTGGCCACCGAAAATTGTCATTTTTAAGTCTGGGGATTTTTGGAAATTATTGTGACAGTGGTTTTTCCGGTTCTGCTTCACGGAAGGGGGAGGAAGCCATTTTGATTTCGGGGAGTCAGTCGTACTTACCTATTCATATGTTTTAAGATATGGCTTTTGAATTATTTTCTGTTTATTTGTTCATAGTATTTTTCCCAGCTAGTAGAAGGTTTGAAGTATCATTGAAAAATGACTACTGGCAACCATGTATCCAAAATGTTCACCTATTCTCAAACTCCACTGCTATTCCCTTATTGTCTGTAACTTTCACTGGGACAGAAGCAATCTCTGTTCTATATTCAGAATCAATCGGTCCCTTTTGATTTGTCTTTTTTGAGATTTTCTAGAGGAATACGAAGGATTTGTTGTAGTCCAAATACGTGAAGTGGGAATTTTACACTGATTCCAGTTTAAGTACTGAACCCAAACGAAGGACGCGAGCCCAAGATGGTGGTTACAGCAGAAAGCTTGTCTACTAGACGTCAGACCAGAGATAACAAAAGGATTTACGATAACTAGTTATGTGCACTTTGTAGAAGTGTTATAGTTCTGCCGAAAGCCTTAACAAAATAGTCTATTTGATGGACCTGATGCTTGAAAGAACTCTCCCTCTCACGGGCTTTGTAGACTTTTGGTATCGTAATTGAATTCAATATTGAATTTTGTCTTAGTTTCCATTTCAATGTCGAGTTCAAGATTACTTTTTGTCATGTCTCTCGCTCAAATGTTTGTTCAGGATTGCTTTTTTTCATGTTTCTCCTTTAAAGGGGAGTTCAGGATGAGGTTTTCATGCCGAAAGGTCCTTGGGTCCTAGAATGAAGTCATGGCTTTCATAACCCTTGCGGAAAGGAAGAGTGTTGTCCGTAACATGAATACACAAAAGATGAGTCATTCTGGAGTCTGGAATTTAAGAAACCCAAAATCATATTTCGCGATTTTCTACGTAAACAAAATGAACCATTTGGAACTGCGTAACGTGAACATAAACAGCGAAATTGAATGTCATCATATTTCGCGACTTTCTGCAAACAAAATCATCATCCGTAGGCCGTGTTACATAAATTTCAACATTGTGAATGAGGCAAGTCAGTACAACCACACTGAAAGACAAGTAGGGTGGCAACGCTTGCAAGCTTAATTTCTCATGAAAAGTTGACAAATCTGGTTCTTAAAAACATTCCTGTATTATCTCTTGGCTAACCACAACTCGCTCTCTCTCTTTCTCTTTCGGGAGGTACATGTATAGGCATAACCTACCTGTATACTCACCTTCCTTATATATATATATATAATATATATATATATATATATATATATATATATATATATATATATATATATATATATATATATATGTATATATATATCTTTCTATATATATATATATATATATATATATATATATATATATATATATATATATATATATATATATATTAAATTAAGTCATTTCCTCAACATTGTAATCATAAAATTATTATATTCAAACACGGATAAAAAAAGGCTGAAGAGCAAATAATGAAGTGATAAGGACAAAAGATAGGATAGAAACCAAAGAAAAAAATAATTGCAGTATACACTATACATATTGCATCATTTTAAGGACAATCTTTCTTCTTGTGTTCGTAGAATCTAATGATATCTGTCCGCTTGATAGAAACGTCTGTCATTACATCATAAGAATAATAAATATTGTAATTCCTGCAATATTTAGTTATATTTGAAATGATATTTATTTTATATTAGAACAGTGACTGAGTTAGAATTTTTAGTCATATTTGCAAAGTGCAAACGACCAAAAGCACCTGATTTGAAGTAAGCAAGAATATTAATATATGAAATGAGTTAGTGTAAAAAGTGACATTACAAGTGCATGCAACAGCAAGAGTATTTATATATGAAATGATGCAGTGTAGAAAAGCTTTATCACAATTGCATGCAACAGTAGAACAGTAGCAAAATAATGGTTAACATTTTATCATATAACAGATATTCTAACTAACCGTAAGACAACGAAGAAAAAAAAGTGAATTTATCGGTTCCCACAGGAAAAATAAAGTAAAAACAAAGACAGTTTTTAGTTGCTGCAAAGGTTCACCTGATTTTTTCTGCCTCTATCGCCTGCCATTAAACTCTCGTGGACAAACAGTGCCAAGAGCCGAAGCTCTTGCCATTGATGAAGCTATGAATAGGTCTCTCTCTCTCTCTCTCTCTCTCTCTCTCTCTCTCTCTCTCTCTCTCTCTCTCTCTCTCTCTCTCTCTCTCTCTCTCTCTGGTTATCCTTTGAACCAGGGGAAAGTTAGAAGTAACTGGAGCACTCAGAGGAAAGTAAACTGAAATATGGAATGACTGTGTTCCTTTTCGTATTAAAACTGATATATATAAATTACATATATAGTCAGTTAAAAGTATTAAGAAAATTAAGAGCGTTCAGTAGTGTACATACGCCGGTGAATGTGTTATGTATGTTTATGTGGCCTTGCTTTATATATATATATATATATATATATATATATATATATATATATATATATATATATATATATATATGTATATATATATATATATATATATATATATGTATATATATATATATATATATATATATATATATATATATATATATATATATATATATATATATAATATATATATATATATATATATATATATATATATATATATTTGTGTGCGTGTGTGTGCGCGTGTGTTCCTCCCTAGGGACATTTAAAGACCAACGGTGAGAGAGGCGTACCTACTTATTTATCTTTAAGTTAATTCAATACCAGAAATGAAAGTTTTCAGGACTATCTTGAAGGCAACATCAACATCTCGAATAAGCAAGTGAGCGAGTCCTACGTCGTAGAATTATCTAGATGCATAATCTAAGATATTTCGACATTATCTTACATAAAGTAGGATGTACAAAAAGAAAGGATACGGACACATTTCGATTTTTCTTTGAAAAGAGTCTCTGGCGGCGCTTGTTTACAAGAAACAGTTACGAAACACCGCTGAGACTGAGCATGTACAGTATTCCGCCGACGACGCCGCCGGGCCGATAGACGAACAAGTTTACGACTTCAAGTCTCTGAGTTTGAGTTTCTGAAGCGCTTCTTCTTTTCTCTCTCTTTTCTTCTCTCTCTTTTTTCTGTTATTTCTCGCCAAAGTTCCGTCGTTTAGAGGGGGATCCACGTCAAGAATGATAAATGGACGGGAGAAAACGTCTGGGCATTAGCCAAAAGTTTCTTTTCAAAAAACGGCGAGTGGAAAAAGTTTCTGAATTTTAAACATCTTCACCGACGACTGTGCCGTTAGTCTTACAGGATAACGCGGAAGAAACACCCACTATACAAAGGAGAATACGTAACAAAGACTCCAGGAATTATGGGAAATCTGATTCGCCATAGGACTGAGACAAGGTAATGCCAAGGAGTGGAAATTATGCAAATTTTCTTGAAAAAATGGAAATGGGATTCGGTGTGATTAGCTACGGTTATGCTATCGGTCTAGGGGCTTGGAAATATATTAGGCTAATAAAGGATTAGGGGAACAGTCCGAGAGAGAGAGAGAGAGAGAGAGAGAGAGAGAGAGAGAGAGAGAGAGAGAGAGAGAGAGAGAGAGAGAAATAGTATCTGAAGAATATCTAAAGAACAATATCACGACTTTGGGGTGAGGGTTACCTCTCCGAGGCATTCTATAATGGTATCCTTCCGAGGTAGCTCTGACCACTCAAAGTTCAAAGTTCAGGTCAGTGGCTCTCTCTCTCTCTCTCTCTCTCTCTCTCTCTCTGCAAGGGAAAGCAGACGAATCTTCTTCGCGTGGTCAAGACTTAAAGTTTCATCTTGACCCTTCTGGCAAACCTCTCCTTATCAGATGAATTCGATATTCGGTCGATGAATAACGAATAACGTTATGCATAACCTGGGTGGACCTTTTGTTCCCAGGATGACTGTTATAACGATGGAGACCAGTCAGGATAAGTGACTGGGCGCTCAATTTATGACGGTCTTCGTTCAGACCTTGCTTATTTTCTCCTACTCTCTCTCTCTCTCTCTCTCTCTCTCTCTCTCTCTCTCTCTCTCTCTCTCTCTCTCTCTCTCTTTCAGACAATTGACCTCCCACAAGGAACCATTATTCAGGCGCTTTTTAATTTATTGGTACATTAATTTTGCTGTGAATTCAAATAATTTTATTACTCAAAATGATAGAATATTCATGTGGGGTAATCCATTACGAATATTCATGTGTGGTAAGCCATTAAGACTATTCATGTGGGGTAAGCCATTAGACCATAATAATAATAATAATAATAATAATAATAATAATAATAATAATAATAATAATAATAAAATGCTCACCGGGTGCATATCTTCTCCAACGAAAAATCCCTATGATCACATTTTAATCAAGCGAAACCTCACAGGATTAAATATGACGCAACATCCAATCTGTCAATCAATCAATCAGACTATCTTTGTAGAGGCAATTGCAGTGTTTGTTTCCCAAATCCTACTTCAATCGTGCATAAGGCTTTGGTTTCCTAAGTCCTGATAATTGACCCCAAAATGTCCTTTTTCCCAGAGATTTAAATTTCTACAACAGAAGGAGTTTGACTTTCAAAAGCTTTGCAGCTGAGAGAACGACACAGGAAAGCGCGCATGTGCGAAAAATATTACTTTCCACATAAATATGATATACGGGTAATGATTAGCCAGTGTGTCTAATCGTTTATGTGAGGGTAGGTTGTTAAAACTAGGTAAGATATATAAAGATGTTGAAATCAAGAGGAAATACATAACACTATAGCTCTGCGAAAGGCAAGATTAATTCCGTCAACCTGTTTACCTTTCGTGCGCAGAGATGCAAATGAACGATCATTATATCATATCAAGGAGAGAAGGGACGATAGAGAAATACGAACGTCACGTGACATACCAGATTTAATCAGGTAATTGCGAATTTCAATCTTGAGAGTTCTGATCAGAGAGCCAGGCGGTCTGGTATGCCACGACTTCTGACCGGTTAGACGGCTGGTATTAACAGGTATGCCCTGTGCAGCCACTCTGCTAACAGGATGACTGATGGCAGCCAGTCAGATACCCTCAGTTATTGGGCAATTTGGGTAATTAGCCTGAAGGCTCACAAGAAGTGTTACTGTCGGCTAATTAAATCGGCATGATTCCCTCCCTCTGGGTTTTTCCATCTTGTGGTTCTGAAGCTCTAAGGGGGTTTTCACTCGAATCTCAACCGAGTGGTTGTCCCGGGGCCTGTCTCCATGTATTTCTTCTTTTTCTTGGTTTTTTAGTAATGATGATGTTACTTCAGTTTGGAATTTACTTTTGAAGAAAGTATTTTTTTGCAGTTTCCCGCTGCTTGTTTATGTCAGTTTTTGACAGAAAATAATGTTGTTTACATTGGACTAACTCAATTTGTTATCGATATTTCTTACTTTTGTCACTGGTGCGTGTCTCAGATTAATCTGGCTTATGCCGACACAAATTCTTGAGATAAAGCATAAAAAGCAGGTAGATCTGTTGTAGGCCTCAGGACTCCTCTCTACCAAATACTGGCTCATTACGACTGCTATGAATTCACGAAATTCGTTAGCATTTATGTTGTATTCCTTGTTTCTTTCTTCTTGAAATTTTCAGCTGAAGACCTTGAGGACAGAGTCAACAGACTGTACAAACCCAGGAGGGCTCCAAAGGGAAATCACCCTGCAGAGAGAAACAAGTCATAGGAAAGGTGATAAATAATTAGATATGAGGGAACAGAAAATAAAAGCGATACACCTGAAATTCAGGAGACATCAGCGGCAGACAGCACTAATGAATTTGCTCTTAAATATTTGGTGATCAGAAGATTCCACAGCTGCACTAGGCAACCTATTTCACATTTTAGTTGTAACCAAGATAAAACGCCTAACAAAGTGTTAAACGACTTCCTGTTTGAAGCAGCAACCCACCTAATGTTGCAAGCAGCAATAGCTACGTAGGCCAGGTGCAGAAAACTCCAGAGGATGTTTGTCGTTGTAGTGCATTTTATGCAACGAACATCAAGGACCTTGTCTGTCATCTCCAACCCACATTTACACGGAGGCAAACCGTGCTTCCAAAGAGTCTTGCCTCTGTAATCAGACCTTCCAACAAGGCCTTCCGACAACTGTCTTATCGCGCGTGCGTGTTTAGAAGACTGATAAAACTGTGCTTCTTGAAGTCTTCTAGTGTCATTCAATCCCGTCGGGATGATGCGGGTTTTGCACAATTTTCTGGCTCGTGTTTTGCAGAAGAAGAATGATTATTTTCCACGAGACGTTTGGTTTATGATGGTTAAATACATAAAAGATATACGCACTTTTTTATTTTTACTTATTTTAACAGCCGGTAGAAGTGGCATTGTAGCATTTGTACGTCCGGTGGTTCCTGAAGTAATATTATATTTTCTAAAAGTAACATAAAAATCAGATACTTATGTAGTACATAATACTTGATACGAAGACCACTCTAGAAGTATTCAAGCATATTGATTCTTTGTATACTTAATGTATATTTATTTAATTCACTTACATTCTATCCATTTATGTGCTCTCTATAACAGTTATTTATAATATATATTTACTCATAACATTCATTAAAATATTACGATACACCTCAAATGATCCTATTATTAAATATGTAACTTTTTATTCTAGATTACACTGGAAGTTCCTACAACGCTTGTGCAATAAAGGCTGACGGTAAGTACTACAATGGCCTATTGTAGTTTTGATTTATATATATGCAATTCTTACGAGTGCTGGTTGCGACTGTAGTCTTACATTTTGTGGACGCCTCTGGCTGGGGGCCAACACGACATAATACGAAAGTAAGTTATCTAAATGAGATTTCAATTAGGGGAAGGACTCAGGAGAGAAATTCCGGGTCTAAATTAATTACATGTATTTACATTGCTCAGGAAAATTAATTACAGAGAGCCGTATACGCTGGGCTCTTGACATCTCTCAAGTGAAATGATAAAGCTTAAATAACTAGAGTGCTACACAATGAATAATGAAGCATACACAACATCAGCTTGAAGGCTTGATTGATGGACGTGGGGACACAGTGGAGGCAGATGGTCTTACAGCAGTACAGTACACACAACCTTTCTGCAAACATGGAGAAAGGCACACGATCACTTGATAGGCCAAGCACGATCCAAATCTTTACAGAGGGAGTTGCTGAAAGCTCAAGGAGAGTGACGTCAATTTATGATCAGGAAAGTCACTCTTAACTCTGACAAATGGTTACCGACAATTGATTCAGGGTCTAAGCAAAATGCAAGGGGGAAACGGAAACAGAGTGAGAATAAGAACAAGATAGTTGACCAAAAACCATTCAGCCACACAGTACCTTAATCCCTGAGCAAAGATCCGTGATGGATTCTCTGTCGAGTGGGACTTCTGCAACGGACACTCAGACTGGCACTTGGGTGGTTAGGGTATCGGCCAGACAAAGAATGAGCAAGGCTTCGGAGGGCATGCACGGCAGCGTGTTACTGGGTCAGTGTCCTGTCTGCTTCTGGGTGCTTGGCTTCTGTACAGCCCTATATGACCTGTCCTTGATTGCCGGTGTTCGGCGCTTGGGGCATTTCACTTTGGGATGCTTCGATAGTGCTCGATTCCTGTTAAGTTGTGGTTCATGTGTATCCCAAGACCTTCGGCCAGCAGATCACAAAGACAGATTTAGAGTGACGCTTTGGAGAGGTGTAGGAGGTTTACACGGGAAGGGTACTTACTCTGACAAGTCTATTCTCAAGTTGAAATTTGAAAACAAGGAGTGGCAGAGAGCTCGTCTTCTTGGGCCCTGTATGTGACTTCTCAAAAGGAAAACATGGCGAAGTGAGAAATACTAATGAATACTTCTAGCAATATATATATATATATATATATATATATATATATATATATATAATATATATATATATATATATATATATATATGTATATATATACATATATATATAGATAGATAGATAGATAGATAGATAGATAGATAGATAGATAGATAGATAGATAGATATAATATTGCGCGTTTACTGCTTGCATGCTTCGTATATTTATTTAACTTTTTATGATGTCTATGTCTAAATGTATTATCTATGTATACAGATGTCAGAGAATTTGTGTGTGCATTATATCATATTTTGATGCTGCTGAAGAAAGATTTTCAATATCATTTTATGTATGTACAATATATGTATAGTATATATATATATATATATATATTATATCTGTATGTATATATGTATATACACACACACACACACACATATATATATATATATATATATATATATATATATATATATATATATATATATATATATATATATATATATATACATACATACATACAGAAAGACACATATATATAGATAGACAGATAGACAGATAGATAAACAGATAAATATAAATAGGTAGATATAGATATAGGACCATGACATTGTCTTTGTAATGTCACACGGAACCCACTTTTTTTCAATCCCTTTCCAATATTTTATTTTTGTAATTTAATACCAAATTAATACGCATTCCTTATACTTTGCAAGTTTCAATTTTAAAAAAAACGATTGAACTTTTAAAATTCTAAAAACTAATGGCATAATCAATTATAGCATATTCGAATTGTTGGATATCAAATGTAATGTATAAATTATTATTATTATTATTATTATTATTATTATTATTATTATTATTATTATTATTATTATTATTATTATTATTATTATTAAGTCAAAAGGGCATGCGCCTATAGTTGCAAAAAAGATGGAATTAACAGAAAATTTAAAAAACATAGAAAATAATTCTAAACTGAGATACAACATCGGAATTTGACGTGGAAGAAACAAACAAAAATGAGTGAATAAAAATGAGTAATTGATAAAATTAATAAATGAATTAATAAATAAGAAGTAAGTAAGTGATGAAATAGATAAATAATAATCGTCATCAACAGTATTCATTTCATATTTATGATGAACACAGATGCTTATTGAGCAACCTCACTTGCCGCAGGCTATAACCTATGTACGGGTATATAAGTATCATTTAGAATACCTCCCCCAAGTCTCTTCCCCCCCACCCCCACCCCAGGTCTCTCTCCCCCACCCAACCCCGCTCACAAAAAATGAGAAAGTGAAAAAAGCGAAAAATAAAATGAGCACATCTGAAGTCTACGAAATGTTTTGCAAGGAAGAGAGCAGGACCTTTCACGCCTAGGATTTTTTATTTTTTTATTTCTTTTAAGATACTGAGGTTCGATTTATTACTAAACAAGAACCTCAGTCTGGATGACACGCGAGCGAGGCTTTAACACGGAAGGGTAACCGTTTTTTACTTGGGACTAAGTTATAGCAGGTGGTTACTTGTCTCAAAATATTCGATGGATAGATATTAAGTTTGAATGATTAGTGTTTTTTCTAATTTTTTTTATGAATATTGCACTTGCAATGCTGTTGCTCTGCCAGAATAATTTGCATATACTCTATATACAAAAAATTAAGTATACCTTAGTTTAACCAGGCCACTGAGCTGATTAACAGCTCTCCTAGGGCTGGCCCGAAGGATTAGACTTATTTTACATGGCTAAGAACCAATTGGTTACCTAGTATATATATATATATATATATATATATATATATATATATATATATATATATATATATATATATATATATATATATATATTTATATATATAATATATATATATATATATATATATATATATATATATATATATATATATATATATATATATATATATATATATATATATATATATATATGAACAAAGTAATTCCTGATTGATTATTGATATTGCATACTAGCGTAGGCAGATTACTTACAGACTGAATAAAGACTAGTTCTGGGCAAATAGTTAAATAGAATTATTTATTCAATTTGATGACAGAAATTCGAACCAGGCAATATCATATTTGTGGAAAGGAAGTTACCAATCGTCTATTGTATCACTGCAGTTCTCCCCACAACCCCCGCCCCCCAAAGTAAAATTTACGTTCTTGACCAAAAAATTAAGAAAAGTAAATTTACCGTCGTAACACCTCGAGCTTAGTTCTGGTACACCAAAGTACGAAGATTTTAGCGTATCCAAAATATTGTTTGATTACTTTCAGAAATCTCCATTTTGCCAAAACTTGGCTAGAACTTTTCACAGGATAAATATCAAGAAAAAAAATGAGCGTTAACAGAATAACTTCAAACATTCAAAAATGTTTTGATAACATTTTCTATGTTTATAAACGAACCCCACATCCTCCCTGTAGTGACAAAAACCATTTAACTCTAAGCATTCTTCCTTCCTTTGCTTTGGCTTCCTTCTGTGTGTGTGTGTGTGTGTGTGTGTGTGTGACAGACAGGCGCTAAAATATTCGGAACATTGAGACAGGCAAAAAAAAAAAAAAAAGCTTCTTAAAGACAAATAACCCTATTTACCATCTCACATCTCGAAGCGGCGAGGCGTCACGTCTATAGAGAGAGAGAGAGAGAGAGAGAGAGAGAGAGAGAGAGAGAGATCACAGGGGCTGACAAAACGGGTACCAACGTCTGTGTTCGTTAGTTTGTTTGTATGTTTGTCGGTCCTCTGGGGTATATTTGCCGAAATTCATGGGTAAACATATAGAAAGATTAGCCTAAAATTCGTCTTTTTCTGAGCGAATTCTAAAAACTATTTTATACAGTCCTAGTTGGAAAAAAATACATAACAAATAATCAAGTTGATGACATTCCATGTAATAAAATCCTTATGATCTGGTAATTCGTGTAGGAGAGTTTTTTTTTTCACGAGAGCAAATCATCGCAGAATTATACTGAGATATAATAAGTACTTCTTGACAGCCCCACCCCAGTTTATGACGGTAAGAGTGTTCCCAGGTGGTAGACAACATTCTTATTCATTTTTTTTGTAGCACATTCAATATGCAAAACGCATTACAAATGTAGCTGTTTTTGAGAAAGAGTTCAGAATAAGTCTTCTGTAAAGCATATTCTACCTAGAACCGTTGCTATTTCTGAAAAATATTACAAAATTTAGTCCCTTTTTGGATGCCAAAATAAACAGATTCCAATGAAAAAATTGTATTTCTGAAAAATATCACAAAACATGTCCCCTTTCCTATGCCAAAATCGAAAAAGGATACAAAATATGTCTCTTATTAACCACATTCTAACTAAAATTGTTGCTATTTCTGAAAAAAAAAAAAAAATACAAAATAAGTCCCCTTTTGGTTGCCAAAATAATTTCAGATTTCGTGGCTCGCTCTCCACATATGTACAGTATATGCCAAAAACATTCCTAAAATGTTCTTATAACCGCCCATATCGTGACCCAGCCTCGACTCTAAGTACATGTAAAAATGTTCTTGAAGTGTTCTCAAACCCACAGTTCTGAAGCAGTCTCTCCCGAGAACCTCAAATACGGTACCACTGTTCTCTTTTAATGAGGCGAGTCCGCCTGTCTCCTGTTACGCGTGACGTCATAAGGATAACATGCGCACTGACGCTGAGTTTGTTCCCCACGTCTGGGAGGTTGAATTCTTTCGCAAGGTGCTGTAGAACAATATATTGGGGTAGCCTGTGATGGAAAACATACATAAATATTCATTTCTTGTTTATCTCCTAATTAAATGGAATTTTAGGAAGGCAATGTGCCTAAAAATCGAGATGCAGAATATTATACTGTACTGGGGCGGGTTTATAAATTATATAGAGGAAAATATTCATTTCTTGTTTATCTCCTAAATAGAATTTTAGGAAGGAAATTGCCTAAAAATCTAGATATAGAATATTATGCTGGGGAGGGTTGTAACGAAAAAAATATTAATTTCTTGTTTATTTCCAGAATAATGGAATTTTTGGAAGGAAATATGCCTAAAAATCGAGATATAGAGTATTATACTGGGGTGGGTTATAATGGAAAATATCCATTTCTTGTTTATTTCTAGGAAAAAGTAGAATTTACGAAGGAAATATGCCTAAAAATCGAGACATAGAATGTTATACTGGAGCGGGTTAAAATGCAAAATATTTTCTTGTTTATTTCCAGAAAAATAACATTTTAGGAAGGAAATATGCCTAAAAATCGATGTCTCGAATGTTATACCGGGGTGAGGGGGGTGTTATAATGAAAGTTATTCATTCCTTGTTTATCTCCTTAAAAACAGAGTTTTAATAAGGGAATAAGCTTCAAAACTAGGCCTATTCTAACATGCGTCCACCTGGCCATACCTGTCATTATAACATTTCCTTATTTTAATCCCAACCTGTTTGTTTAATAATCTGTATGTGCGACAATTGATCAGGTCTGAACTTTATTAATAAATGGTAATCGTTTCATAGGCGTCAGTGCAAAGTGTGAAAGATATAAAGTAGCATTTAGAATCACTGATGAAACTCATATTCCACCCAACAGACTTTGACGCGGAAATGAAGGCCTTCTGTTGCCAAGATAAATTCAAGATGT
Organism: Macrobrachium rosenbergii; assembly: GCA_039081455.1. Taxonomy (NCBI): domain Eukaryota; kingdom Metazoa; phylum Arthropoda; class Malacostraca; order Decapoda; family Palaemonidae; genus Macrobrachium; species Macrobrachium rosenbergii. The sequence continues at coordinate 6,108,278 of JANJGK010000050.1, forward strand.
TGCGTTTCTCCCACTTGTTACTGCTAAGCGTGACGTCAGAGATAAACAAAAGAGACATGATTATAGATAAATATATCTCGTTTTGGTTTGATTTCAAGGCGTAGTTGCCAACTATAAGGTAAACAAAATGAAGACCTTTGCTTCACCCTGCGTTTTCAGAGGTCATGGTGATGTAACGTTTATTAGACTGATGTAAAAAGGAACGAATTATTCTCTTGTGGCTTGCAAATTCTTTTAAGGGAAAGTTAATCATGTGGTAAGTGCAATAAGTAATGATGATTTTAAAGAATTATTGTATAAGTATAAGCCGGTAAAGACAGATGGGGTTTTGTAGCCTAGAATGGAGTAAATGATTTTCATGTCCACACACGACACGTACGTACAAGTATATATACAGGGTGTAACACGAGTTTACGTAAATATTTTGAAAAAAAAATACATGCATCATTTAATCCCTTTCCCTCACTATCAGTGGTATTCATTGGACACTGATAAAAAAAAGGAAAGTAAGCCTAATTGAATCTCCCCTCCATCAAAGGTAGACTTATTCATTAGAGACCTATCAAGGATTTCAAAAGTATTTTAAAAATCTCTCCCTCTCCATCTAAAGTATTCATCAGACACCAGTCATTGGCGTAGACCTAGTCATGATTCCTCGTTCAACAATTCCGTGACGAGGCGGCAGGACAGAGCGCCCGAGAATTCAATGATCACAAATGAATGCTGCTCAGCAACATTTGGGTTACACTGCTTACTTGATACGTAAAGCCTTACGTTATCGCTGTTAGCTAGTCGTTGAAATTACTTGAAAGAAATTACTTGAAATTACTTGAGATTACTTGAAAGAAAAAGAACCATAATTAACAAACTATCAATCCACTTGCCTTATTCACTTCGTCCCCCCATCCCCCCACCCCACCCCAGGCTACACTGACCACATCCCGTTACCAACCTCCATCGCATGAAAGCAGCGCTAATGAAAACAGTTTTTTGAAATTCCCTTCACTGACAAACGAAGCCTTAAAATGCTTATGTTTATAGAACATTTTCTGCTCAGAATGACTTTTTCTTTCATTCCCAAAATATTTGCACAAACTGGTGTTACACCCTGTGTGCATATGCACACAACACACACACACACACACACATATATATATATATATATATATATATATATATATATGTATGTATCAAGCGTGTATGTTCTTTGATGTGCTTATACGTGTATATATATACTTATATATATACAGGTATATATAAATTATATATATATATATATATATATATATATATATATATATATATATATATAAATAGTGTGTACTATGTTCTTTCATGCGCTTATACTTGAATTTGGAAGGCTTTCAAGTAAGGCTTTGAGCATACTATCTGTTTGGTATGAATAACGCGAAAGAGAAGACCATTGTTACCCAAACCAATTTTGGTA
>JANJGK010000050.1:6114724-6118650 GCA_039081455.1 Macrobrachium rosenbergii
CATGCAGAAATACTCTAGTTCTGAAAATATTTAATTTTCCTAAGGAAATTGATAGAAAATTCAAAAAGGAATATAGGAAATGATTTATCAAAATTTGCAAATGTTTGCTAGCAGCCAGATTTAATCTCCCAGACTTGTTAAAAAGGATATTGCAGACAGCAGTTTACAATAATGTCGTTTGATTGAGACTTTCACTAAATAACACGTACACTAATGGTAACTTACTGTACATTCATCTGTAGGTTTAAAGAAATTTCACCATGTGCTCCAAAAAATTTAAGCAAGATTATTGCAGAAAAGCGGTAGTTGTTATCTCTGTAAAACATAATAATAACTCGAAGGAAATTTTAATAGGTATGAAAAGTTCTAAACAAATGAAAAGATATTGTTGAGGCTAACATAGTATTATTGTAATTTTAAGAGTTACCCTTCGAGCCACTGTGAAAGTAAAATTCAAGACAGCATCTTTAGATTTCTAAAGCAGCTTAATTTTTTGGAACAGAATTTTCATGTAAATTTTTACCGAATGATGGATTTCCTTATTCTCGTGTGACAGGTATTAAAGGTGAAAACAACTTGGCAAAGTATTACATCTCAGCCCTTGGCGCCAAGAATAATCCTTTGTCAGATATTCAACTCTTTACATGAATAGGGAATGATATAAGGAGACCTTGGCAAGCCACACAGAAAAATTTGGGTAGCCTAGTTGCATCATAATATGTCACTGAGTACAAGGAGAACTGCTTTCTGTCAGACACTCTTGACTTGGATCATAACTTTTCCCCTGAATGCTTTCCCCTGCTTTTTGGATGATGTGCATGCAACAGTTTTTTTTTTAAATACCTGAGGTCCATATCCCCTTTTGTATTGACAGCTAAGTCCCCCAAGCCTATGATACACAAACGTTTAGAGTACCCTTGATGTATAGTCCTGAGGAGGCACTTCCGCTCTTGAGAGCGGGATGGGGATGGTAGCTATCATCTTTCCAAGCCTCTTAGGGTGATTGTTGTTTTAATTGAAGTGGTATTTTCAAAGTTTGTTTGGGAATATTTCTTTCTTCAACGGATTTTTCTGCTGGTATCGTTCAGTAAGATTATGTGAGTGCATTGTCTGTTTTCATTTCCACTTTATGTTTCCGGGATACATCTTCAAGCTGTATCCTTTAAAAGTAGGAGAGAGAAAAGTAGAGATAAAATACTAGAGGAAAAGTAGAGATAAAATATAGAAAGGACAGAAGAGAAGAGAAGAGATTAGATAAACTGCATGAAGTTCTGACCTGTCGTTGGTGCTAAAACAGCGCCTAGAATCCATTACATAGAACTAATTTTCATCAGCCTTTTGACATTTGTTGTTAAAATTCAACCTTTTCTGCGAAGACTGAATATATGTAGTGCTCAACATCTTTCCAGAATCATAAAATACTTTCCGTTTTTCATTGCAGCTGCTGTCACCAATCTCTTCAGAAACATACTGTATATCATATTTTCTCTTTATATCGGTAGCTAATAACTAGCTCAGGCACGCATATACTTGCTTTCTATCTTTATGAAAAGCTCTGGAAATCATAGGCCTATGCTTCTATACTTCTGTCATTGGTATTCAATTTTCAACCAGGATTGGGAACAGGGTTAGACATCAGTCTTGTGTTCTTAATGAAACAGAATAGAATACCCTCAAACAATTTACCTGGTATTTTGATAATTTATTTACATTTTTATCTTTTTATTTATTGATTTATGAATTTACCTTTTTTCTGATACCTGATCTTTTCGTTCTGTACTTCCTATTATCGTCTGTAACGTTTTCAAATGAACACCATTTTCTTTGGAAGCTTGAATTTCAGGGTCGGTGGCCCCCTGTGGGCTTGTTCCATAGTGAATAGGGGTTCATCGTTGTCATAATAATAATAATAATAATAAGTAATAATAATAGATAATAATAAGTAATAATAATAATAATAACAATAATGATAATGATAATAATAATAATTCAGCCCTACACTCTCTCACCTTGAAAAAATTTAAACAACTGTTTAACCAAGTTAAGCCAAATTACCGCTATTGTGTCTAGTCAATTTATTTTTTGGTTTTCAACACCACCTAGTTTCTGGGTCCTACGAGTAAACAATAAGGTTACAAATTCACAAGGAATGAACAGAAAAAATAAACAAACTCAAGTAAAAAAATAAGCGGTACTTACGTCTTTGACGTAGCTACTGTGATGCAAATGCCCGTGGAAAGTGAGACTTTCTCTAAATTGCTTAGAATTTGCCTCTGATGCATGAGGTCAGATAGTATATATATATGTTGCTTATCATTACTCTGTTTGTTCGTATTTTTTTTTCTTCTCGCGTACGTTCTTGAAGAGGTCGTTTTTATCAGGTCGTCCACATTCTTTAGAGAATGTCTCTATGGGATTATTTAAGCAGCTATGAAGGAGTGTAATATTTGTTCAACTTTCTTATTACCAAAGTCTTGAATCAAATAGGTCAAGTTTTAATATGTATATCGGAGAAAAATTGAAGTTATTTAGTAACATTTGAGTAAGCTTGTTTGCATAAGTTACCTTCTCTGTTGACTTTCTGGCCTAATTATGACCTATTACTACTAAACCACCCTGCTAAGGTTTGTCATTATTATTATTATTATTATTATTATTATTATATTATTATTATTATTATTTTGAACGCTATATTCTTTGGAAGCTTGAACGGAATTTAAACCCAATAGCCCCTGTAGGCTTGTTCCATATGAATAGGGGGTTTATCCTCTGAATAATAATAATAATAATAATAATAATAATAATAATAATAATAATAATAATAATAATTATTATTATTATTATTATTATTATTATTATTAATTATTATTATTATATATTATTATTATTATTATTATTATTATTATTATTATTATTATTATTATTATTATTATTATTATTATTATTATTATTATTAGTATTATTAACTCTTTTGCACTGGACAATGACGGCAGCTCTTTGTCAGCCTTCTTTTACATACATCAGTGAAATGCCTTGTTAACTACACAATAACGATGCATTTTAAATAAAGATTAACGCCCACTATAAACCAGCAAAGCCTCAAAAGGAGCAAAAATCGATTCATCTACGTCAACGCCTCTTTGTAAATAGAAGAAGAGGCTCAATAGGCCTAGCGGAAGACCCCCACAGAGAAAAGGCAATAAGCTCAGGAAACGCAGAAGAAGAAGAAGAAGAAGAAGAAGAAGAAGAAGAAGAAGAAGGAGAAGAATAGACAGATGTACGAGTCCTCTCTCTCTCTCTCGCTCTCTCTCTGCTCTCTTCTTCTCTCTCTCTCTCTCTCTCTCTCTCTCTCTCTCAGCTCTCTCCCCGATTTGTATCTGCCCCCTCGACGATCTCGCTACACCTGCCCCAGATGCTACTAGGGAAAAATGCCCGTCTCTCGGTGGAATACCCACTGGGCACCAGTACCCGAACGCTGAGCATGAATTTGGGAAGGTATACAATCGCTCATCCACCACCTGCTTGAATGCAAACTTTACCAGCCACCTCCCGACGAAGTGGGCCGAAAATGAGGTTTTTTTCCCCGGCCACTGGCCCCCCTACCAAAACAAATCAAGAGTCTACACCAGCAGGAGGCTCCTAACGCCCCTGTAGGACGCTGTCATAAATATTCACAAACCAAATGTGAAATTCTTATTTCCAAGAGGTGAGGATTTCAGATTCATTGGTCTAGTGATCCAAATGTCTTGTTTATATCTTTCACGAGTTCCTGTACTTTGCTTTCTGAAGTGTACTCCTGAATAAATTTCTGACCCAACGTGACCTCAATCTCTTCTCAGATTCAGATATCAGTGGGACCCCTCATATTGCCCAGGCCAGCCCTCAGAAAGAAAGAAAAAGAGCATATAGAGAAAAGGAGTGAGGTT
>JANJGK010000050.1:6118750-6126250 GCA_039081455.1 Macrobrachium rosenbergii
ATAATGGTTAATACAAGTAATCACTTTATGATAATGAAGGCCTCATGGCACACGATAATGGTTAATACAGTAATCACTTTACGATAATGAAGGCCTCATGATACACGATAATGGTTTAATACAGTAATCACTTTACGATAATGAAGGCCTCATGGCACACGATAATGGTTAATACAGTAATCACTTTACGATAATGAAGGCCTCATGATACACGATAATGGTTAATACAGTAATCACTTTACGATAATGAAGGCCTCATGGCACACGATAATGGTTAATACATTAGTCACTTTACGGTAATGAAGGCCTCATGGCACACGATAATGGTTAGTACAGTAATCACTTTACGATAATGAAGGCCTCATGGCACACGATAATGGGTTAATACAGTAATCATTTTACGATAATGAAGGCCTCATGATACACGATAATGGTTAATACAGTAATCACTTTACGATAATGAAGGCCTCATGATACACGATAATGGTTAATACAGTAATCACTTACGATAATGAAGGCCTCATGATACACGATAATGGTTAATACAGTAATCACTTTACGATAATGAAGGCCTCATGATACACGATATTGGTTAATACATTAATCACTTTACGATAATGAAGGCCTCGTGATGCACGATATTGGTTAATACAGTAATCACTTTACGATAATGAAGGCCTCATGATACACGATAATGGTTAATACATTAGTCACTTTACGATAATGAAGGCCTCATGATACAAAAATATTGGTTAATACAGTAATCACTTTACGATAATGAAGGCCTCATGATACACGATATTGGTTAATACAGTAATCACTTTACGATAATGAAGGCCTCATGATACACGACATTGGTTAATACATTAATCACTTTACGATAATGAAGGCCTCATGATACACGACATTTGTTAATACATTAATCACTTTACGATAACGAAGGCCTCATGATACACGACATTGGTTAATACATTAATCACTTTACGATAATGAAGGCCTCATGATACACGATAATGGTTAATACAGTAATCACTTTACGATAATGAAGGCCTCGTGATACACGATAATGGTTAATACATTAGTCAGTTTACGATAATGAAGGCCTCATGATACACAATATTGGTTTAAATACAGTAATCACTTTACGATAATGAAGGCCTCATGATACACGATAATGGTTAATACGTTAGTCACCTTACGATAATGAAGGCCTCATGATACTCGATAATGGTTAATACAGTAATCACTTTATGATAATGAAGGCCTCATGATACACGATAATGGTTAACGAGACTAAACTCTACTTCGGCTTAGAATTCTATTTGAAGCAACATTTTTAAAAGTCTGACTACCTTTTCATTGATAATAGCTTTTGTTTAAAATAGTAAATATACCTAACCAGCAATAATAATAAAAAACTAACCTACTATATAATGGTAAACATGATTAGTGCTAGATACTCCACGCATTGGATTTAGAAACGCCCCCCCCCAAAAAAAAAGAACAGTAAAAAAGAGAAATGAAGTAATATAATGCTCTGGAAGGCTCCCAAGGTTACAAAGCGTCTGGTCTTGGGCCTCGAAATTTATGTGCAAATCTTGGCCCTCTGCAACACCACTTGTGCTTGTGGTGCTGTTTTTATTTAACCAAATGTAGTATGAGAGAGAGAGAGAGAGAGAGAGAGAGAGAGAGAGAGGAGAGAGAGAGAGAGGGATGTGGCTTTTAATCATGCTTTCTCACAGATATTCATAATGGTACATAGTAGGCCCCCTTGGCTCACTTCACAATAACACTTTTGCTTGTAGCGTTTATTTTAGCCAGATGTATTACGAGAGAGAGAGAGAGAGAGAGAGAGAGAGAGAGAGAGAGAGAGAGAGAGAGAGAGAGAGAGAGAGAGAGAGAGAGAGAATTCCCCATAGATATCCACAAAATGGACCACATCCGTACAGTATGGTAAAAGTGATTCTCCTGCTTATATCGTCTCTTGGTCTTGCTCTGAAATCAATAAATCGAGTGAAAATGAAATTAATTAATTGGTTAAATTAGTTCATTAATTTCTGGGACCAATTTCAGCTTTTTCCTCTTTGATCTAATTCCGTTAAGTCTCAGACATTCGATTTAAAAAATCACTGAGTGCGTGATTGCTCTGTGTTGACAACACGTACACAAGAAGCAAGGCGCGCGCGCGCGAGCAACTGAGAGAGAGAGAGAGAGAGAGAGAGAGAGAGAGAGAGAGAGAGAGAGAGAGAGAGAGACTCAAGCCAAATGTCAGTAATTTTTGGCACGGACCACCAGACGGCGGCCGGGTCAAAATGGGCGTATTTTAAAAGTAAGGAGTCTTTGCTAAAGGTTAGTAAAAATTCGCTACATTTTTTTTTCGTTTACATTTGGTTCTTGCTTGAATATCTTTGGAAGATGATTTATAAAGAATATTCTTAATGGAAGGGGCTTTTTGAAGTTAAGCAGCATGGACATTGATCTCTGGATAGTTAATATGTTATTTATGGCGTAGGGAACTCAACTAGCAAGCTCCTACGTGAGCTTTATCGAGGATCAATACAACATCTCCAAGAGAGAAGGTGGTCATGGAATGTTAAAGCTTATTTAATATCAGTCCATTGACCTACAATTCTTTATTGGATATACATGCATACATACAGTACATGTATGCATATTATAATGAGAGAGAGAGAGAGAGAGAGAGAGAGAGAGAGAGAGAGAGAGAGAGAGAGAGAGAGAGAGAGAGAGAGAGTACTAAAGCATATCTATTCTTTCTCACCTATTATTTCACAGACGAAGAGGCAGCCACATGAGATTTATGCAAAGACAAGCAAAACTTCATAAGTTATACCTATTTTTACGTTGAAATAGATTAATTAGTTATTTTAACATCCAACCACAGTCAGCTAAATGCTTGATAAAACCCTTGCAAAAAAGTACATCTACAATTCCCCAGCAGCTTCATTGCACACACACACACACAAACCCACAAATAAAATGGCATAAACAGAGCGGGGGCATTCTCGTTGCAGGTGCCCAGGGCATCCTGTATCATTTACCCTTTCCTTCTAAACAAAGAGGCGAAAAGAAGGTCAACCCAGGCCGTAAACAAATCGTTAGTTCTTGGGAGTTTACTTCAGGCGCCATTGGTGTTGGTGTTCTTCGTAATTCGTTTCGTAAACGACATCAATTTGGGGCGATTGATGTTTTCGGTAGGAGGCTGGTCTATACCCGACTTCCGGAGGGTATAAGTCAGGTGGTGTTTTTAACAGGGACATTCACTGGGGAGGTGGAAATAGATTGATTTCTTATATAGAGAAGTTTTATGTTTATCCTCAATAGAGGAAGTCTAAAGAATAATATTAACTGGTTCAGTCAAGCCCAGAGCGTTTCCTTAGTTTTTGTCATCATTTTACAAATAATTTCACATTATAGCAATAGCAAGGCAGAAGGGATGATAGTGTACATGAATATAGAAGAATTCTTAAGGGATTAGAAAATAAAGTGAGATAGAAAGAAGGCCTGCAAGAAAAATGTGAAGAAATTGAGCGAGGAGTATAGAAATAATAAGTTGCCTTACTTTACTTACGGATGTCCTTGAGGTTTTCAATAAGGGCCTATATCTGTTAAGGAATTAAAGGATTCTGAGTCATAAGTCTCAAATAATCATAAGTAAATTTTCAGATCTCTAATTTCTATATTCCAATCACCACGTATAGAGCAGCGAGATTCCTGTGCAATCCAAGATCTGCTACAGATAAACACCTTTAATCACTTGCTGTTGAATGACAACTGAAACATTCCTAGACATGATGAAATTGACTGTCACAGTTTACATCTTTTATATCTTTGCAGACGTACTTGTTTCAGGTGGCTCTTTCATTTCTTGAAGATTTGTTTATATTTTCGTTTAGAGCTGAAAACGATAGCAAAGCTACTGTCTGAATCTTTTCAGCCCTATTTCATCAATGTTGAAAATGTTGGCACATTCTTTTTTAAGGCTGACGTAACTTTCTATTTGTGTTCCTTCAGAAATGTACTTATTATCATCATTCCTACCCAGCATCATCATCATCATCATCATCATCATCATCATCATCAACCTTTATATATTTTTAAATTTCGAAAGTGCTTCTTTAGTCCACTTCCTTTTACTAATTGTGTATCATGACCAACTAATACCAACTTGTTAATAATAGTTCAGTGTAAGAGCGAGGCACATTCTTGAGCCCACATAAACCGATGTCTGGCCACTGGGGACCCTGAAGAGGTCGCTGATCGTGTGAGCCACGTTTTTTGAGTCTACTGCTCTTGCACGATGGGATGGTCAAGAATATTGCCATTGGCAATGTTTGGGGTTTGTATTGTTAAAATTATGAGAGGTTTGTCCTTACGCGTGTGACTGATAGTTTTAGTTTTATGTTATCAAAACATGAACAAGAATATATTTTGCTATACGTGGGGGAAACCTTTGTGAGTCTACTGCCCGTGGACAGTGGGATGGTCAAGAATATTGCTGTTTGCAATTGCGGGGTTGTGCTGTAAAAATGAGGAGCAACTTGTCCTTATGTTTGTGATTGATAGCTTCAGTTTTTGTAAATATTATGAGCAGTTTGTCTTTACGTTTGTGAAGATTCTTTTACTTTTATTTAGGAATTTTTGCAGAAACCAATGGCATGCAGATACTTGACTGTGATAGGTTCAGTTTTATATTATCAAAGCGTGATCGAGGATATACCGTTCTCTAACCAAGGGACACGCTGAAACAACAGCTTTAGTTAAATGTTGCCAAGCTTGCGGATTGTATAAACCATTGTACTCTAGGTAAACAATCGCCAATTGCAAGTTTAGCTAAAAAACGAAAGCCTAAAAGAAAAAGATTCATGAAGAACATTGGTTTCAGTGAAATATAATTATTTTGAGCAACGAACAATTGAAGTAAATCACGATAAAATGCACTATTTGGGATTTTAGGTAACTGATTTGATAATGTAAATTAGCTACAAAAGAATTAAAAATAGGGAAGCATTTGTTGCTTTTTCTCTTGTTGCTAAGACGCATGTTGTTACTCAGTTTCCCAATTCTTTGATTGCGAATTTCTGTGATTTTCTGACTTCAGTCGTGCGAGTTGAACCTTTGTTTTTACTGAAGAATGATGAATGTAGCCTATTTCTAATTTCTGAAATGAAAGAAAACATTGTCACACTAGTTTTGTTATATATGGATGTTCTGCAACGAAAGATTGAATTTAAAACGAGAGAAAGGTGGTTTGAAATACTTTCACTAACACTAACACTAGACAAAACAAGACGAGGATTACGTAATTGAGTGTTGAGATGAGAAAATCGTTGCCCGAATGACAAGGATTTTTTTTTTTTTTTTTAATTTTAGTTTAGATTTATTTAAATGTTTAGTTTTCTGAAACTGAGAGTAATACTTTATGTATCAGAAATGAAGTCTGACGTTTATTGCAGTTTTTGTGTGAAAGTTGGATGATTAAAATAAAAGAAAATGAGGAGAATTTTGAGGAGCGTTACATCATCCATAATATGGTTACAGGGAGGCTTATTATAAACACGGCATTTATGCATTTATTTTTGTCATTTAAAACAAAAATTATCCTTCAGTTAATCAATTTCTTTACCTAATTATTTATTTTATAACAAAGTGATTTGGTAAGAGTTTAAGCAGGAAGATCATTTTTCCGAATTCTCTCTGATAAACTAAAGCAAATTTCTTTGAACAAACTGAAGAAAATTTGATAAATATTTTCCAGTGTCATTTTTATTTCCTTTCAATAAACTAAAGCAAAATTGATAAATATCTTTCATTTCCATCTTTTATTCTCCCCTTGAACCTTACTCCACGTCTTTTTTACCTTTGTCCGAAGATCGCATGACGTTCTGGGGCCTGTCTCGCTCTGACCCTTAAGGATTTACTCGGAAAATATCATGCGGTTTGAGACAGGTGTCAAATGAGAACGAATTCTTTTTCGTTATCAGACTTGACATGGAGTCACACGACTTTTGGATATCATAATCCTTGCCCTGTCTTGTGTGTTGTGTGTGTGTGTGTGTGTGTGTGTGTGTGTGTGTGTGTGCTCTTGCTTGTGAACAAAGGCAAGGTCATGTGCCTGTGTCTCAAAAGGGTTTATTGTTTGTTGTTATTGATAGAATTTGATTTGTCGTGGCGGAATGTTTTGAATACCCTTGTAGACATGATCTGAAAATTAATGTTTTCTTTTGTTGTAGGCAAAATGTATATTTTATTTTTCTCCCTTGCTGTGATCATGAAATGTAGGTTTATATCTCTGACGCTGTTAACATTGAGAGAGAGAGAGAGAGAGAGAGAGAGAGAGAGAGAGAGAGAGAGAGAGAGAGAGAGAGAGAGAGAGAGAGGAGAAAGAGAGACTTAAACCAATAGTACTTAACATATAACGTAGAGATGTAGTGACTTTTTCCGAGCTTGTAAAAGGCTTTTCAGAAAGCATTATAAACATTAATGATCTTAATTGTGTGTGTGTGTGTATATATATATATATATATATATATATATATATATATATATATATATATATATATATTATATATATATATATATATATATCTATATATATATATATATAATATATATATATATATATATATATATATATATATTATATATATTTTACATACATACATATCAATGTATAATATCAATTCATTTAATTAAAGAGAAAGGAAACAATTTGCCAAGTTCAAACATCATTAAAGAATAAATGAGTTCCTTTCGACGAGCTAAATGCCCCATGCCTTAATTAATTTGCCTTATCTATTTCACAATTTATTTTGATTCATTAGTCTATTCATCCTTCTACCTACTTACAGAAGATTGCTGAATATGAAGAGGGACTTAAATTGTCTAAAATAATTAGCATAAATGCAAACATGGGTATAATTAGGCGTTTGTTTGTTTCCTATTCAAATTTCTTCTACGGCAAAGAATCTGCGCTGAAGTAGCTGAGCGTTTGGTCGTTCAATAATTCCATTTCCTCTATATTACAGAAACCGAAGTTTACTTTTATAAGTAAACGTATGTTGTATTTACTATTTCATATTATTTGATTGTACTGAAGCTTAAAATTAATTATGACAGTAACTAAATACTTCTATTGATTACTTCAGTTCCGTTTTATATAAAGAAAACTAAAAGCACCTGTTATACTTAAAGCTTATGTACTCAGTCCTTAAAACACTTCTAAAGTGTAGAGGCCACCTTTGATATTCACCTCCCTTCCTCCCTAATCGATCATTTCTGCTCTTATGAGTTCTTGGAATAAGCATCAGGCAATTAATTGCCAGAAATGGATTCAGATGGGTGCCTGACCTTCATCCAGGTCTTAAGGATGGCTATAATTCAGTCAGAATAATTGAGAGGGCAATTTCAGAAAGTTTATATTTCTTGGCCCCACTTTCTTTTAGGCACGAATTTTATTCACTTGAAACAATCTGTTTCTTG
>JANJGK010000050.1:6131250-6151250 GCA_039081455.1 Macrobrachium rosenbergii
ATGGGCAGACGGGGTTGGAATCTTTTATTCAAAAAGCTATTTACATACTTGTTGATGATCATCTCTTCGAAAGAAAGGAAACCAGGTGGTTAACGATCTTGAAAATGTTTGCTGAGCAACAGTTTGTGTGTCTCAGAAAACATTTTCAAGACTGTCAACCAACTGGTTTCCTTTCTTTCGAAGAGATGATTGTCAACGTCTGAAAAGCTGATTCAACAATGCAGACATTATCGTTACTAGACCAGACAAAGGAAAGGAAGATGCACAGTCATTTTAAATGAAAATGAATACATACAGAAAATGGATGATATTTTGAAGGACAGAACGAAGTTCATGGAAGTAGGTAACCCAACTTACCAACCAATCTTTAAGGTGGAAGACAGAATCAACAGGTTGTTGAAAGGTTTTAAAGATCTTAGTCTTATAACTGAAAGCACCTACCAAGAATTATACTCGTCTGGTTCTTCATATGGAGTGTTAAGTGGTTTTCCGAAAATACACAAAAATAATGTTCCTTTGAGACCTATTTTGGCTGCTTATAACAATCCCAACTATCAAATAGTTAACCATCTAGTACCTATATTACAGCCATTCTCCAATAATGAGTATTCTTTGGCCAATTCCGTCAGCCTTGTACCTGATATTTTGCTCCGGGATGTTGACTTGCATATGGTCAGTTTTGATGTCACATCCCTCTTCACGAACATACCGCTGCAGGCGACGGTCGATATTATTTTAGAGAAAATCTTTTCTGTTGATGACTTTTTATTTCACGGTTTTAACAAGGGCAATTTTAGGGAACTTTTACAGGAGAATTTACAAACAAGTATATAGATGGTGTCTCTATGGGATCCCCTTTAGGTCCTATTATGGTCAATACCTTCATGTGCTCTCTCGAAGAACAAATCTCGAAAGGTGTCCCTTAACATGTCGTCCTCTCTTCTATAGAAGATATATAGATGGCACAACTGCTTTATTTAGATCTAGGGCAGATGCAGAAAATTTCTTAGAACATATTAATAGCTTACACCCAAATGAACGCGATAATAAACTTCCATTTTTAGATATTTTAATCAGTCGAACTCCTCAAGACTTTAATACTATAATTTATTTTTTTAAACCTAGCAAACTTGCACTTAGCTGCTTGCCGCTGATTGGATGGACGTCATGTTGTCCGAATCTCGCAGTTTTGTTTTCACATTGTTTTAGAATTGTGATTATACGGTCATAGAGCGAGTTAAGAGCTAAGTTATGTAATATTATGTAAATACCAGTTGTAATAAACGTAAGTATTAAGAACTTACATACCGAATTATATATATATATATATATATATATATATATATATATATATATATATATATATATATATATATATATATATATATATATATATATATATATATATTTAACAGTTATGAAACAACACTTACCGAAGCCATAGACTAGAAATAAATTTAAACGCCTGCACTTTAAGGTTTACTTTCTAGCTAGATTTTTAGCGCAATCATGCCATTAGTGGTTTGGAAATAACCAAAACGTATTTATTGTACGTTGCTGAAGGTTCTCTAGCACCTAAGAACAAAAAACTACTGTACAAATTTAAGCTTGGAGGAAAAGTTGAGGAGGTGGAGTTGCGGGAGGAACAGCCACAGGGTTGACACAAGGTTGGCAGCCTCAGCGGAAGGTTCAAATCTGGGTTGTGGTGCTCTTGTGTTCCTAAAACAATCATTAAGACGTTTATATATCATATTGCTAATTTTTTTTTTAATTTCAAAAATACTGCAGAGACGGAATGTCATTAATATTTTAGGATATGTATAAAGGCAAACTGAACATGCATTGAATTATTATGATTTCGGTTTTCGAGATCAACAGGTTCTTCAAAATAAACAAGCAATTGGGCTATAATGACTGACGAGAGGTGACAAACAAAGGAGGGAGGAGCAGAACAAATACAAAAAAAAGTTACCTTAATATTAGTTTATTCCAAATTAGTTATTTACATATTTACAGTGAGTCAGGTTCAGTTTAGAGTAAATAATAAAATGAACATTACTACAAATGAATTAAATTACTTAAAGGACAGCAAAATACAAGCAATTTAAACTTCAAATAAATTAACATTTGAGCAGCAAAATTACTTAATAGCCGGGAGCGTAATACATAAAATCAAACAAATACAAGAGCAGCAAAAGCAAAATTAATTAATACAGTCAACATAATACATAAATACACAAGCAGCATAAACAATCTTAATAAATAAACGATAATGGAACATTATAAATTCACTCAGGGAAATACTGATAAACACCAAAGCAGCCACCAACTGCTCGACAGGAACACTGCAGGACAACAAAGACAGAGCCAACACGACAACCATCTCGTCCTCAAGCACAGTGCTGACGTCCTCCTCCAGTACCGACGATCATGACAGAGCCGACACGGCAACCATCACGTCCGCAAGAAACGTACTGACGTCCTCCTCCAATTACGACGACCATGACAGAGCCGACACGGCAACCATCTCGTCCTCAACAAACTTTCCGCTGCTCTGCTGCCAGGACCTGACTCGCAGGTAAGGATACCTGCTGCTGCTACTCCAACTGGCTCTCTGCTGCCCTCAACCTGACTCGATGCTGCTACGAACCTGACTTGGTGCTGTTACGAACCTGACTGACGAAGTCTGACGCCATTCACCAGACGACAGCTCGGCAGCAAGAAAAACACAAAAACAACAAAAGGAGGCAACAATCCACCAAGGGAACAATCGACAAACGATTGTTCCTAACACCTCCCCACCTAACAGAAAAAAAAAAAAATTTACAATAAAATTTTTTTTTTTTTACAAACAAAATACTCTCCCCCGATGCTGCCACACCCCCGCCAGCCAAAACAGAACCAATCCTGGCAAGGTCGCCAATATTATGATTTCGGTTTTCGAGATCAACAGGTTCTTCAAAATAAACAAGCAATTGGGCTATAATGACTGACGAGAGGTGACAAACAAAGGAGGGAGGAGCAGAACAAATACAAAAAAAAGTTACCTTAATATTAGTTTATTCCAAATTAGTTATTTACATATTTACAGTGAGTCAGGTTCAGTTTAGAGTAAATAATAAAATGAACATTACTACAAATGAATTAAATTACTTAAAGGACAGCAAAATACAAGCAATTTAAACTTCAAATAAATTAACATTTGAGCAGCAAAATTACTTAATAGCCGGGAGCGTAATACATAAAATCAAACAAATACAAGAGCAGCAAAAGCAAAATTAATTAATACAGTCAACATAATACATAAATACACAAGCAGCATAAACAATCTTAATAAATAAACGATAATGGAACATTATAAATTCACTCAGGGAAATACTGATAAACACCAAAGCAGCCACCAACTGCTCGACAGGAACACTGCAGGACAACAAAGACAGAGCCAACACGACAACCATCTCGTCCTCAAGCACAGTGCTGACGTCCTCCTCCAGTACCGACGATCATGACAGAGCCGACACGGCAACCATCACGTCCGCAAGAAACGTACTGACGTCCTCCTCCAATTACGACGACCATGACAGAGCCGACACGGCAACCATCTCGTCCTCAACAAACTTTCCGCTGCTCTGCTGCCAGGACCTGACTCGCAGGTAAGGATACCTGCTGCTGCTACTCCAACTGGCTCTCTGCTGCCCTCAACCTGACTCGATGCTGCTACGAACCTGACTTGGTGCTGTTACGAACCTGACTGACGAAGTCTGACGCCATTCACCAGACGACAGCTCGGCAGCAAGAAAAACACAAAAACAACAAAAGGAGGCAACAATCCACCAAGGGAACAATCGACAAACGATTGTTCCTAACAATATATATATATATATATATATATATATATATATATATATATATATATATATATATATATATATATATATTTAACAGTTATGAAACAACACTTACCGAAGCCATAGACTAGAAATAAATTTAAACGCCTGCACTTTAAGGTTTACTTTCTAGCTAGATTTTTAGCGCAATCATGCCATTAGTGGTTTGGAAATAACCAAAACGTATTTATTGTACGTTGCTGAAGGTTCTCTAGCACCTAAGAACAAAAAACTACTGTACAAATTTAAGCTTGGAGGAAAAGTTGAGGAGGTGGAGTTGCGGGAGGAACAGCCACAGGGTTGACACAAGGTTGGCAGCCTCAGCGGAAGGTTCAAATCTGGGTTGTGGTGCTCTTGTGTTCCTAAAACAATCATTAAGACGTTTATATATCATATTGCTAATTTTTTTTTTAATTTCAAAAATACTGCAGAGACGGAATGTCATTAATATTTTAGGATATGTATAAAGGCAAACTGAACATGCATTGAATTTATGAATACTTTTTTTTCTAGCTAATGTGCTACTCTCTGCTATATAAAACTTCAGTAAATTGACTGTTCTTCAACTAGAGATTTCCAGTATGTCTTTGCCTGGTGTTTGATGATCTTTCATGTGTGCTTTGATCTGTAACGTCTCTTGTGGCTATGGCTGAAATAGGTGAAATAGATAGTGAGGTACCTGCTCGATAGCCGATTCTAAGCTGAAATAATTCTGGTTGCAAGTGGTGTCTGCAGACGACAACTCACCGGCTGTTCCTCCCGCAACTTTTTCGCCAAGCTTAAATTTCTACTATAGTTTTTCGTTCTTAGGTGTTACAGAGCCTTCAGCACTGTACAGTAAATACGTTTTTGTGATTTCCAAACCACTAATGGCATGATTGCGCTAAAAAATCTAGCTAGAAATTAAACATTAAAGTTCATGCGTTTGAAAAATATTTCTAGTCTACGGCTTCGGTAAGTGTTGCTTCATAATTGTTAAATATATATAAAAAAAATTTCGCTATGTAACTTCTTAATACTTACTTTTATTACAACTGGTATTTACATAACATTACATGACTTAGTTCTTAACTCGCTCTATGACCGTATAATCACAATTCTGAAACAGCGTGAAAACAAAACTGTGAGATTCGGACAACACGACGTCCATCCAATCAGCGGCAAGCAGCTAAGCGCAAGTTTGCCAGGTTTAAAAAAAATAGACTATAGTGTTTTTAGAAAAAAAAGACTTACATGTCAAGGTACGAACTTTTACAGCAGTTGCTCTTTCACTTTTAAAACAAACAGCATTAACACACTGTTGCACCGTGCCTATATGTTATCCTCTACTTGCCACAACGTTCACGATGAAATTATGTTTTTGTTTAAATTTTTCAAAAATAAATCGTGTCCTTCATTTTTATTCAACAAGTATGTAAATAGCTTTTTGAATAATAGATTCCAACCCCGTCTGTTCATGCCTAATGTCCCTAAATTACTAATGTATGCCTCCATTCCTTTTGTATATTCGAAGAAATTCAAACAATCGTTACAAAATTCAGTTTGCAGTACATTTCCGGCTCTGGATATTAGATTATGTTAAAAAAATCCTAAGACCACTGGGTCATTGTTTCACCGTAAGGATAAGCTTCCCGCTTTGACGCGATCTCTGGTGGTTTATTGTTTCACTTGGCCAAAATGTAAAGTTGGGAAATATATTGGAGCCACCAAAAGATTGCTCAAAGTGACAGTTGATTCTCATCTTGGAGTTAGTCACCGAACAAGATGTCAATTAAAGGCAAAAGAATTTTCTAATATAAGAGATCATTGTAAGAAATGCAAGACATCGTTTTCTTATGATGATTTTAATATTGTTGCCCAAGCACACAACGACCACTCTCTCTCCATCCTGGAAGCTTGTTCCTTCCCTAAACAGCCAGACCTCTTCCACTGTTTTATATATTTCTTAAGTTGACGTCGTCCTCCCGAGAACTGTGAATGCTACTCAGCTCTTAGCTCCCACGGAGTTAGGTACTAAACGTTCTGATATTGTATACACATATTTTTTTATTTGCGTTTTTCAGATATTAGGTCTTTCAGCATGTTTTAATGTTTCTTTAGTGTTTGTTTTAGTTTAAGTTTCATGTTTTAGACTTTTGTAAATTTTTTTAACTGAGTCGATTCTTAATTTTTATTTTTTGTATTTTACAGCCCTGATGATGAGACATGTAGTCTCGAAAATTTGGCCAAATAAATTTATAGGATGTTACGATGGCTGTTTGCTGTTCTAGTCCTGGTATATATATATATATATATATATATATATATATATATATATATATATATATATATATATATATATATATATATATATATATATATATATATATAATATAATGTTACAGTACAGGTATTCGTACGTTTATACTCATTTTCAGGCTATGAGGTCACAGATAATCTTTAAGATACGCTTTTCACTATTAAACTGTATGTTTTCCATTCACCTTCTGTACTGTAACGCCACATGACTCAATCTATCGCTATAGGTCCATCTGTTCTTTTCATTATTTATCTGTCTGACCTACAGAGTGAGAGCCGATTAGGGCAGTGGTTGCCCTGTTGTACTTAAAAGGTTCCAAAACAACATGAGATCGCCGAACAGCGAACTGGTAGCCCAATAAAAGACAATAATATTATGTTTTATTTTGACTTAAAAAATGAATGCATGTAAAGCTACTTGTTGACGGAGAGTAGCGGAGTGGTGTTTCTTCAAAGGATAAACACGATTTCACAGCACCTGGAATTCACCAAATGATATATGCTTTATTTCGACCATTGTGAATGCATGCGAGGCTACTTGTTGACGGAGAGTAGCTGAGTGGTGTTTCTCTAAGCATAATTACGATTGCACATTACCTGGATTTTTTCTACCTTTGCAGTAACTCCTGATTTACTCACTCTCTTAGTTTCAATTTTCGATGGAGATTTATTTTAAAAAGGACATACCCGATGAACACCCCTTACCTTGTTCGTGCTCGACTAACCAAATTTTACCCACGAGAATTTTATTTATATTTTGGGTATTACTAATGCGGTGATTATTAAACATAGACGATCTGAGTCCCAGGTAAATGACACCACATGTTTCTGACTGTCGTCATGTGGTCACCTAGAAACGCTGTTGTTAGGATACATTATCCACTTCAAACATTAGAATGATTAGATCGTATTCAAGAAACTGATTTAAGCAAAAAACTCGTCGTCAGCAAATAAATTGAAATTAGGGAATTAAGAGAGATTAATGGTTTTCTCAATTGCTACTGTATTATCATCTATTTTGTCACGTTAATAAATGCATTCCATTTTTAGAACACTTTGCTCTAAACATTTATCACAAATAGGCAATCCCTTTGCAATACATTGATTACCTTTTGTTCATCTAATCCAAGCCGATCAAACAACAGACAAAAACTGCTTTACACTATTACGAAGACATAAAATACGTTCATTTTTACTGGCAATGCCCTTGCAGTCAAGATAATCCTTGTAGCTGCAAACGCGTTCCTGAATATCCAGAGCAGTGGATAAAGTTTCGTGGGAAAATAAATCCTTTACATAATGTTGCAACGCCTCGGGAATCATACAAAACACTGGGGTCTGTTTTGCAAGTGTTTACTCGTATAAGTATCAGTTTCCCATTGTTTTTCTTCCTCCGGAAGTTTAAAATAATCTCATTTACTTCCTGAAAGCATTCAGATGATGATTTTGCCTTTGAGTGCCCTCAAGAGAAGAAAGAAAAAGGTTTCTTACGGACTAAAATAAAGGTAATACACTTTAAATTCTTAATTTACGAACTGTACCTTCCTAAACATGATGTCTCGAGTTTGGTTCGATTAGGAAAAGGGAGATTAAGGTACAAGACAAGCATAAGGCTTCGGAGAGATTGTATAAGGAAGCTGCCCTTCCAGTTGCTGACTGCTAGATGTTTTTTAGCGTCTTGAGCAACCTTCATTTATAATAGGGATAGTTTCAAAAACCAAATAGTCAGGTATAGTTATTTTTATTCTTTTCTATAAGACCAACTTGAAAAATTGTGTTTTCCATGCTTTTGGTATTTATCTGTCCAGGATTTTCTAGGCCTTTTTGTCCTAGAATGAAGTAGAGTATATATATATATATATATATATATATATATATATATATATATATATATATATATATATGTATATATATATATATATATATATATATATATATATATATATATATATATATATATATATATATATATATATATATATATATATATATATATATATATATATATATATGACTTTTTATCACATCACCGTGATTCATATACAATCAGTAAGCTGCAAACGTCCTTTAATATCCAATTCGCTCTACCTCGGAAATAATATATTTTCATATATGTTACCGAAGGGGAATTTTTTAGTTGATAATAAGTCTACCGTCCCGTGGGCTCGAACCAGCAAAGGACAAAAACTCAGGACTACAGTGGACGCTTGCTGCGTGGGTTAAGCGTCCACTGTAGTCCTGAGTTCTTGTCCTTCGCTGGTTCGAGCCCACGAGACGACGAACTTATTATCAACTAAAACATTCCCCTTCGGTAACATATATGAAAATATATTATTTCCGAGGTAGAGCGAATTGGATATTAAAGGACGTTTGCAGCTTACTGATTATATACATATATATATATATATATATATATATATATATATATATATATATATATATATATATATATATATATATATATATATATATATGTATGTATATATATAGAGTATATATACATAATACATATACTGTGATTGGAAATAACATTATCCAAAACTAATCTAAATCAACCTCCCAAAGTTGCTTTGTTTGACCAGAGTGAAGGTGTCACTATCCCTGCTTTGTTTCAGTAATTATGCAGATTGTGAGTTATGTTTTTTTTGTCTAATTTTATTTGACTGATAAGTGAATGAAGAACTCTTTTTAGTATACTTCCAAGTAATTAAGGCAATATCTGGTCATAGCTTTCTTTATTTCTATTGATTACTGTGGTTAGGGATAACTTTTCATATAATTTCTAAGGACATATGAGAGTTTTACTTATCTGGTTTTTATAATTCTTTACTTGACATACAACGATTTCATTTCTTACCTTTTGATATCGTATTTTCCACTTATTGTAAAAGTCATAATAAGTTGTTTAACCAAAACTTACTTTTCAATTGTGTGATGACAAATCTTATCAATGGAGTGAGCTTTTGTGTGGAAGTTCTTGACAGCTCTGCAACTTTGTATTGTTTCTTGTCGTCCTTATTTAATTAATCTTTCCTTCTTTGGACAGGTTGTGGCGACGATGATCGTGGCGCTGGGTCCCCTTGCGACAGGACTGGGGAAAGGGTACTCCTCTCCAGCTCTGGCGTCCATGCAAGTTCCTCCAACAGTGAACAGCACCCTGAACTTCAGTATAACCACAGAACAAGGATCATGGATAGCGTCCCTGTCTCTCTTGGGAGCATTTTTTGGCGGGATACCAGGGGGACTTGCAATGAGGTTCGGAAGGAAGAGCATCCTTGCAATCGTAGCCTTGCCCTTTGCCCTGTCTTGGTTTCTGACAGTGTTTGCAACCAGTGTCTACATGGTCTACGCCTCGTCCTTCATGTGCGGAATCTGCTCGGCTATTGTTTCCCTCGTCACTCCAGTGTACATCAGTGAAATTGCCCACCCAGAGATCCGAGGATGTCTGTGTTCTGTGGCTAAACTCACAGCTAACATAGGGATGTTGCTCTCCTTCCTACTCGGTGTTTACCTCGACTGGCGTCAGCTGGCCATGGTTGCCTCCATAGCCCCTGCTCTGCTCTTCTTGGCTCTGATGCTGATTCCAGAGACACCGAGTTATCTCTTGTATCAGGGACGGGATGATGATGCTGCCACCTCCCTCTCATGGCTGCGCGGAGGACTTGACGTCTCTCAAGAATTGGACACGATGCGAGCAAACATCGATGCCATGAGAGAGGAGGAGGAAGTGACATGTTACAGGGAGTGGCGCCGTGATCTGATCAAACCAGTGCTGATCACATGTGGGCTCATGATATTCCAGAAATTCAGCGGAGCTAATGCATTCAATTTCTATGCTGTCCCAATTCTCAAAGAGGCCTTTGTTGGTATCAATCCTTACAGCGCTGCTGTTGTGGTTATACTTTTGCAGATTCTGGCTGGGATGGTTTCCTCGGTTCTCATTGACACGGTGGGTCGGTTGCCTCTACTGATCGTCTCCAACTTGCTGATGTCTACTGCCCTAGCTGGATTTGGTACCTTCCTTTACGTGACTGGTGGAGAGGGCATGACAGGAGCTGGACTTGACTGGATACCACTGACATGTGCACTGATATTCCAAGTGGCCTTTGCTCTGGGTATTTCCCCAATTGCCTGGATCTACATAGGAGAGTTGTTTCCCCTGAAACACCGTGGTCTCGGGGCCATTGCCAATTCTGTGAGCTATGCTTGCTCCTTCGCCAGTGTCAAGACGTTCGTCGATTTCCAAATACTTTTAGGCCTACACGGGGCATTTTGGCTATATGCAGGCATCTCAGTCATAGGCCTTATCTTCACCGTCGTCCTGGTACCCGAGACCAAAGGCCGCGGCCTTCAGGAGATGCAGGAGAAGTACCCGCCTCAGGAAAAATACACACCGATATACGACGATCTGCAGAGGCAAAACAAACTGATACCTTGAGCCTCAGAAGCATCTCTTCACTTCTCGTTGTACCGTTTTTTGAAGGTTGTCTGAACACTTTCATTCATTTTGTGATTTGGGAGACGATGGTTAACCAATCGATGTTCGTACAAATCATCTGCTGCTGCTGCTGTCTCAGACAGATACTTTAGATACCTGTAATTTGTGGAATAGTAAGTGTTAGTCAATACTGTACTCGTGTTATGCCATTTCAGATGTTAGTATCGAGAGCTTTACGTAAATGTTAGAATCCATCTTTCCTGAATCTGTTTGTGAATTGATAGACTGCGTTTCTTCCTAGAGATGAAGTGTTCCTCCCCTCCCCCTCTATGTTTAGTTCACGAATATGATGAATCTGTATTGCAAAACTTTTTTTGCAAAATAATTGTGTATATATTGTACAAAAATGAACGAAAATTTGTGTAAGTTACACGTAATTTATTAGGCTAATGCTAGATTGTACATAGGACGATTTCTTTTTTCTATATTTCTCTGAATACTTTGTAATATCTGTTATTCTGATAATAAAGAATTAGATATTGATATATGCTGATTATTCCATATATTATTTTGAGGTTGATAATATAATCTTGTTTTCTGAAAAATAAATGGCAAATATGATAAACAGTTCATTCATACAATAATAATATAAATTACGTTAATGAGGGTGTGTAATAGACACAAATATAAATATAATGTACACACGTATATAAACACAAGCATATACACACACATATATATATATATATATATATATATATATATATATATATATATATATATATATATATACTGA
This sequence comes from Macrobrachium rosenbergii, assembly GCA_039081455.1. Classification (NCBI taxonomy): domain Eukaryota; kingdom Metazoa; phylum Arthropoda; class Malacostraca; order Decapoda; family Palaemonidae; genus Macrobrachium; species Macrobrachium rosenbergii. The sequence goes on from JANJGK010000050.1 coordinate 6,142,670, forward strand.
TATACTGTTCATGAGTGTTTATATATGTGTGTACGTTACATTTATATTTGTGTCTGTTACGTACCCTCATTAACATAATTGCGTATGCAGACCGCTGGTCTGCATATTTTTTATGTGGGTATGGTTATGTAAGTCCTTTCGATTAAGTCATGTATTCAAGGTCATTGTACACACATGCACATAAGTAAATATATATATATATATATATATATATATATATATATATATATATATATATATATATATATATAACTGAATCACGAAAATATGGAACGTGATGAATATATAAATAGAGATAAAATCCACGAAGGAAACGGAAACGTGTTACCTAGTGTCGAAAGGCCTCGCAGCACTCCAGTGTTTCCGTTTCCTTCGTGGATTTTATCTTTATATATATATATATATATATATATATATATATATATATATATATATATATATACTATTTAATTATGTATATATCTATATATATATATAATATATATATATATATATAGATATATATATATATATATATATATATATAATATATATATATAATATATATATATATATATATATATATATATATATATATATATATATATATATATATATATATATATATATATATATATATATATATATATGTACTTATGTGCATGTGTGTGTATGCACAATGACTTTGAATACATGACTTAATCGAAAGGACTTACATAACCATACCCACACAAAAAATATGCAAACCGCCGGTACACGATCCACTGCCCTGCCCTTGCGGTCAACAGACGTGCCCTACAACTGTGAATAGGTTTAAACTTTAACACCTGGAAGTTTTAAGTATTCACACAGGAATAAATCCATAAAAGAAACATCTGAAAAGTTTCATTATTCTCAGAGAACTTTATGAAACTTTTCTAAGTTACATTTTGCTGTACAAAGGAGGGAATTGATTATCAGTCAATATAATTCAAGTCCCTACATGACCAAGAGATCTGTACAGTCAGTGCAGTCAAGAGATGGTAAGTTAATTATTGCCAAAATGTCCCCAGTTTTACCTATATGGTGTGAAGGAATAGGTCTGTTGTAGAAAGATCTACTTTGTCTGCCAACCGTACACAAACAATCTTAAATTAATCTCTTTTATATTCATATTATAAAAAATATAACGGCTAACTGTACATCTCTACAGATGTATTTCAAAACACTTCATATTTATAGAAAGAACTTAATCAAATTTGCCATGAAATTCAATTTATCATTATGGATTCCAGCTTTCACATCTTACACCAATGATAGATACAACAACAATACATTCTCTATACCTAGAGAGATCTCCTGGGTTTGCGAATCCTCCATAAATTCAGTGACATTCCGCTGAAACTCCGCCGATAGATGTCACCGCTGCCGCCGTCACTTGAAAGCCGATATCGTCTGAAGGGGTCTAGTTGGCAGCAATTTTTGTCACCCCAGAGATTCCCGGTGGTTAGTTACATGGTGTCCGGTTACCAGAACACGGCACATCCTATCAAGAACAACCATCCTACTCGTAGGAGGTAGGGTCCCGTCCTGAGTTTGTATACCCGTGTTTTTTCCTGTTTGACTGCGAGGCGTGGCGTGTGATATTTTGATTCATGTCATCTATAGTGTGATGAAGCTGTGCTTCTTGATTTTGTTTTTGTGTATTACGCAATTTAAAACAAACAGTCGATACGTCAGCTATGTGTACAAGTGTTCATAACTGTCAGGTTGGCTGTCATGTTAAATGCATATTTTAGTGTATTCTACTGTATACACCTGTGTATTCTGCAGTATGAGAAGGTACTATGTGGACTGTTTTCATGTATTCTATGGTATGAAACAGGTCATGGTGGGTTAACTGTGTTTATGTATTCTCTGTATATTCATGTATTATAAAGTATGGCAAAAGCAGTAATATTTGAACTCTGTATGCACGTGTATTCTGCACCTGTATTCGACGTTGTATAATCGTGTATTTTGCCCGTGTTTAAATGTATTTTGTATGTCAGTCTATCAATAAATACAACAAGCCTATAAAAGTTGAAAGTAAAAATGAGAGAGAGAGAGAGAGAGAGAGAGAGAGAGAGAGAGAGAGAGAGAGAGAGAGAGAGAGAGAGAGATTAGACACACGAACGAGGAAATCGACCCATACGAACCGCTGAAACACGAATTGACACCAAACCCGAAACCGACCGTCTTTCGTAACAATCTACCGTCCGCAGTTTTACCTCTTTTTTGCAGTCTAGAATTCCCGTCTATGGCGGCCGTCGACAGGTGTAGGCTATACAGTTACGCATCTCCTGTCTATGCATGATTAGCTTTCCGTCTAATTATGCTTATAAAGCTTATCCATATGTATACATGATTTTTTTGCGGTTTGCAATCAATCTGTCGTTGTATGCTTATGTATGCAATTAGTGGGAATCTTCGTAGTTATGTATATGAGTATATACTTATACTATTACGTACATACTTTGTATGAATTAATATATATAACTTTTTGGCAATATCTTTAAAATAATTCTTATAATGTGTATGTAAAAGTATGCATAGCTATAATGGAATATACTGAATACTCATGCACAGTACAGTATATATGTATGCTCGAATCTCTGTAATTATAAATGTATGTGTATCTATGAATATGTATATCTTTTCAGTTAAATCCCAATTGCGTATACATATTTTTGTATTGATATCTGAAATACTTTGACAAAAGTATAACGGAACAAAAATGAATATTAGTTAAGTGAGCAAAAGCTATTTAAAAGTGAAATGTATATTATAGTAAAGTCATAATTCCCCTCAAGGTTCATAGTAACATTAATATTAACAGCTGATTAATGACTGATGATTTAGATTGGACACATACTGATAATTAAACGTCAGTAATCTTACCACCCCATTTCGACCACACTTTCTCGACATGAGTAAGTTCTAAAACACCCGACAGAACCAGGCCCCCGCAAAAAAAAAAGGGTCCCCATCCCCGGCCACCCCTCCCCCACCCCCCGGCTCAAATTGAACCCCCGCTCCTTAAAATACAATAAAAATCTTGCTAAACAAAACACACGATCCTTATTGCATGTCAAAATCACAGAATATAAATGATTATTTGTCCTGACGGGTGGAGGACCACCATGTTACGAAAGGCGGTAGACTTCTTCTGTGTCGCTTGCGACAGTCGTATCCTGTCTAACGTCAATAAGTTTTCACAAGAGGTTGATTTCACTCAAAGAAGAAAATCGTGTCTGCGGACCTGCGCCTCATACAGGTTTTCAGAAGGGCAGACATTTGTCATGAAGTGTTGGCAGCAGTTTTCTCAATGGAAGCTATTGAAAAATTGCCAGTTTTTTCTACTGGTATAAAGAACAATTTAATAATATTTTTCAGCCGATTTTTAAAGAAAGTAATCGCTGAATCTTGATTTATTCCAGTTATATTATCAAATCTCAGTATAGGCCTTTTTCCTGGTGTAAATGCCATTTCTATTTGATCTATTCAGATTTGTAATGTTAGTAATTGCTGAATCTTTATCCCAGTTATATTATCAAATCTTTTAGTGCACACGTTTTAATAAAAGTAGAAAGTCGTAGGGTTACATAAGTTAAGGTTTATGCAAACAAGCATTCTTTAAGAATGGGCATCTTGTGAGTAATGCACCACCAGAGTCGTGAGTAAAACGAATAATTCAAGAATAACCGGAAACAGCGTAAAAGAGAAACTTAATTAACGATTTACAATTCTGGTTAAAGTGGATAGGTTTTTATATGCCTCCGAAGTGTTGCTGTTATTCTGTTCTTTATACGAGTATATGTATACATACATACACACTCACACACACAATCACACACATTTATATATATATATATATATATATATATATATATATATATATATATATATATATATATATATATATATATATATACGTAGAATCTACTGGTCACTTTTACCAGACACATATGTAATTCTAATAGCCACAATGCCCTCTTAACTTCTCGAATTCTTCGCGCTTTTTTGGATATGCTTGTAACTACGAAGCCGTGACATCCAAACACAAGAAATTGAAGAGACTTGTGATTTGCCGGTCGCGGGAGACGAACCCGGGTCTGTGGTTAAGGTGACCCGGGTTCGTCTCCCGCGACTGGCAAATCACAAGTCTCTTCAATTTCTTGTGTTTGGATGTCACGGCTTCGTAGTTACAAGCATATCCAAAAAAGCGCGAAGAATTCGAGAAGTTAAGAGGGCATTGTGGCTATTAGAATTACATATATATTTACACACACACACACATGAGCTGTGTTATAAAAATATCCGAACTTTATTCATGTTACAAATATTTCATACTAATCTCCTTCAAAGTAGTCCCCTTGGGCTGCCACACATTTCTCCCAATAGTTCTGTCACTGTCGGGAGCAGCACTGGAAAGCTCCTTCTGAGGTATGGCGCAGCTGGCCCGTCGCATATATATATATATATATATATATATATATATATATATATATATATATATATATATATATATATATATACACATACATACATGAAATTTTTTATCACACCGTGATTTATATACAATCATGAAGCTACAAAAGTCGCTTAATATCAAATTCACGCTACCTCGGGAATATCTCCGATGGAGAATTATCACCGAAGGGGAATTCATATAAGTGATAAATGAATTGGTACCGTCAGGACGCGAACCCTTAACACGGACCTATACAGCGACTCCAGTAAACGAGACGTTGCCACCGCGCCATCAAGAGAGGTATAAGTCATTACCGAGTCTGCTGTACCGTTTTTTCCCGTTGAGAGCGGGGAAATTGTACTTAGCCTCAGCAATGACCCACCTCCGCCATGATAGTTTGTTGGTACGTTTGGAACATGCAGCTCTTATTATGAAAATTTTTCACACACAGTGATTTATATACAATCATGAAGCTACAAAAGTCGCTTAATATCAAATTCACGCTACCTCGGGAATATCTCCGATGGAGAATTATCACCGAAGGGGAATTTATATAAGTGATAAATGAATTGGTACCGTCGGGACGCGAACCCTTGACACGGACCTATACAGCGACTCCAGTAAACGAGACGTTACCACCGCGCCATCAAGAGAGGTATAAGTCATTACCGAGTCTGCTGTACTGTTTTTTCCAGTCGAGAGCGGGGAAATTGTACTTAGCCTCGGCAATGACCCACCTCCGCCATGATAGTTTGTTGGTACGTTTGGAACACACAGCTCTTATTATGAAAATTTTTCACACACTGATTTATATACAATCATGAAGCTACAAAAGTCGCTTAATATCAAATTCACGCTACCTCGGGAATATCTCCGATGGAGAATTATCACCGAAGGGGAATTTATATAAGTGATAAATGAATTGGTACCGTTGGGACGCGAACCCTTGACACGGACCTATACAGCGACTCCAGTAAACGCGACGTTACCACCGCGCCATCAAGAGAGGTATAAGTCATTACCGAGTCTGCTGTACTGTTTTTTCCCGTCGAGAGTGGGGAAATTGTACTTAGCCTCGGCAATGACCCACCTCCGCCATGATAGATTGTTGGTACGTTTGGAACACGCAGCTCTTATTATGAAAATTTTTATCTCACAGTGATTTATATACAATCTTGAAGCTACAAAAGTCGCTTAATATCACAGTGTGATAAAAAATTTCATGATAAGAGATGCGTGTTCCAAACGTACCAACGAACTATCATGGCGGAGGTGGGTCATTGCCGAGGCTAAGTACAATTTCCCCGCTCACGACGGGAAAAAACAGCACACCAGACTTGGTAATGAATTATACCTCTCTTGATGGCATGGTGGTAATGTCTACTGGAGTCGCTGAATAGGTTCGTGTCAAGGGTTCGCGTCCCGACGGTACCAATTCATTTATCACTTATATAAATTCCCCTTTGGTGATAATTCTCCATCGGAGATATTCCCGAGGTAGTGTGAATTTGATATTAAGCGACATTTGTGGCTTCATGATAACATTCATACATATATGTTGACACCTTTCAAGCCTTTTACTGCCAATTTCCGTTTCAGCGCTGAATGACCTCATAGGTCCCAGTGCTTGGCCTTTGCCCTAAATTTTATATTCAGTCCAATTTTCTGGACTGAAATGTGGTCCCTTTTGGTAAAAAAGAAAAATAAAAAAGGATAAAAACTCTAATGGATGCATGCTTTATTTGATTTGATAAATTGCTTTAGAATTTGTGTAAAGGTTTCGTTTCACATCCTCTCTCTCTCTCTCTCTCTCTCTCTCTCTCTCTCTCTCTCTCTCTCTCTCTCTCTGTGGGCATGCAGTGGGCAATTGGCAGCTCCATCACGATAATGCACCCGACAATTCTTCACATTTGATACAGAGTTTCCTGGCCAATCACAACACGCTTGCGCTTCATCAGGCTCCCTATTCTCCCAGCATGGATCCATGTAACTTCTGGCTTTCCCCCAAGCTGAAAATGCCCCTGCAAGAAAACAGATTTCAGTCCAAAGAAGACGTCATGCAGAATGCGACGGACCAGTTGCTTGCCATCTCAAAATGGGTTGAGCGCTGCTTCTGACAGTGGCAGAACCGTTGGGAGAAGTGTGTGGCAGCCACCAAAGCGACTACTGTACTTTGAAGGAGATTAGTGAAAGATTGTTGTATCTGAATATGAGTACTTTTTATGAATAAAGTTCTAATATTTTTTGAAGACACCTTTTGTATATATATATATATATATATATATATATATATATATATATATATATATATATATATATATATATATATATATATATATATATATATATATATATATATATATATACACACACACACAAGATACAAGATAACAGAGTGTCTTAAAGCATGATAAATTGGCGACAGTAATTAGTGAGTTGCGCACGCAACAGTATAAGATCATGTGAATTTTAAGGTGTACAAAGTAACGCTTTCTCCCTCCCTCTCTCTCTCTCTCTCTCTCTCTCTCTCTCTCTCTCTCTCTCTCTCTCTCTCTCTCTCTCTCTCTCTCGAAGTGAGCGTATTACTTGGTGCTTGAGTGTGTGCTGCTTTTACCTATATATATAAATATATATATATATATATATATATATATATATATATATTACATATCATATAAGTTATGAACCAAAACTCTGTTCATCAGGTTCTATCATCAATTACAGAGAAATGGACTGGAAAGACTGGCAGAAGCCGAGACAACCACGGGGAAAGGGGAACAACAAAACCAGCAAAATAACCTGAAAACTAGTTTATTAACATTAAGTAATATACATATTTACAATTGAGTCAAGTCTGGCGTAAATCAATAAATATACATGTAACATCAAACAACCAAAGAATCAGTCAAATAACAAAGATGTAGCAAAATAAGTTACTTTAAAATAAAACATTACCACAGAAACAAAAGTAACAAACACCATATAAAGGAGAACAACATTTCAGCTACATCAAACAATGATAAACAAAACAGAAAGCATAATGATTACAAGTGACATCAATTAACATGAAATAAGGTATAACCAAAAGTACACAAATACCTGAAAAACTCAGTAAAGCAGCACAAATAACAATAACCCAAATTATCATAAATACCAATTACACTCATAATACATAAATATCTGTAATAATAATTCACAAACCTCCTACAGTGCAAAACGTCTCCCCAGAGATGTCAAGACCACTAACAAGTGTCACAGAGGATGACCATCAAACTACTGCCGTGAGATCGTCAAAACCGCCCCATGACGGCAAACAGGAACATCTCCATGAAACACAGACGTTCACAGCAGAGTCGATGCGACAGCCAAACTGCTGTTCCAGAGGAATGCCTCCTCTCCACTGATGACTCGGGTTAGTCATCAACTCATCCTCGATCTCGAACGAAGTTCACATCCTCGAGCACTGTAGAGGTAACAACTACCTGTCCATGCTGCTATGCTGTCTGGACCCTGACTCGATTATTACCCAGACTTGACTGTCGCTACCAAAGCGAAGACAACAGACGTAAACTCTGTATACAGAAGAATAATCACCACCGGGAAAAGGAGTGCACCCATAACAAGGAAACAATTTTTCCATAAACAAACATGCACTAAGCATTACAATATATATATATATATATATATATATATATATATATATATATATATATATATATATATATATATATATATATATATATATATATATATATATATATATATATATATATATATATATATATATATATATATATATTGTTACGTGGGTCATTCGGCCTGATGAGTTTAATTATTAATTACTGTGATTTATATAGCCTTGCTTTACCTAAGACCCACATAATCCTATCAATTAAGGCTAAAAGTTACCAAAAAGACAGATAATTAGCTTAATTAGATTTGGTCGCCAGTTGAAACTAGGTTACTGAATATATTGATTTATTCTGAACACATGACTTAAATAAACCACATTACTCAATCACCTAGTTCAACAAAAAAAATATTAATGAAATAAAAAATCTTACGGGAGCTAATAACAGCTCCAACTTCGTCCCACTTCAGACACAAGAT
>JANJGK010000050.1:6155167-6225167 GCA_039081455.1 Macrobrachium rosenbergii
AAGCACTTTGGCACTTATTAAACTGTAGTACATGAATACATCTTCCACAAGTGGCTGACAGTGTTTTTCCATTATGCAAAACTTAATAATGTCTTCTCATTCTTTAGAAGTGATTAGTGTTGGACTCGAAATACCTTTATAAGCAAGCAAAATGGCATTAATGTTTTTATGTTCCTGTAATATCACTTCACTTTCTAGAGCAAATGTATTTAAAAACTGTATGTTTTCGAACGTATTCAGTTCTTTTGTTACATTCTGATTGACTTGATTTATAAAATTTTTCAGTTTTTCTATTTGTTCTGCATTTTGTTTGTGTGAGGTAGTCACTTTATCACTGTGCCTCTTGCTGCTGCCCATTTTTCCAGTCTGTCTATTCTTTCTTTTTCCTGTTCTACATTTGCTTCAGTAGCAACTCTTTACACATAGGCTTCACTACATACATTATATTCATGATATTTTCAGTCTAACATCAATATATACATATATATACACATATTTAACTCTGCCTTTCCTTTCATTTTGTGTTTATGTTACCCCTCAGAAAAATCTATCTCTTTCTTCTGGATTTCTTTCCTAATTGATATTAAAGCTTTCTTTTCTTTTTCTCTGAGTGCGTTATTCATCGTTCCAAATGACAAGTAATTCAAAACATATCTGAAACTAACTAAATCATTTTCTTCATCACCAAAATCATTCTCATTTCCTATGGTGATGTTTGTTTTCCTTAAGTCTTCTATCATTTTGTGTGTCGATTCGTCAATATCTGTGTGAAGATTTGCTGGGTAAGGAATTTATTAATATCGGTCCCGGACGATTCATCCAAAGACAATTGGTCCAATGATGATTGGTCCAAAATCAATTGGTCCAACAGGATTATTGGTCCAAATCCAATTGATCAATGGGATTATTGGTCCAACAGCATTATTGGTCTAAATCCAGTTGATCCAATGGGACAATTTGTCCATTAAATTTTGACCTTTGTAACACTTGCAAGTGACCTGGATATTCGCAATTGCGATATGAAAAGCACAGATCATCATACTTGGATGGATGTACCCACTATAGAATTGCCTACCTTATTAGTCAAAAGGTCATTTCAACTATTTATGTTAAAAAAGGTTGAAAACAAATAAAAACTGCCATTTCATTACTTTTTATTCAGAAAAAAAAATCTAATTGTTTTACTTTAGTGATATAAACTGTAATACAGTACATAAATAAAAACTGCCATTTCATTACTTTTTATTCAGATAAAAAAAAAATCTAATTGTTTTACTTTAGTGGTATAAACTGTAATACATTAATTAAACGCTAAAAATAAAGAGGATTAACATTTGATTTATTACATATCAGAATTTAAAACCTTAGGTTATGAGCTAGCGCTCGTAAAAAATCTAAAATTTCATAATTCTCTCTCTCGGAAAATACAGTTAAAATTCTTTGTTCACGTTCAGCATCTTTTTTTTCTTAATTTACGTTTTATTTCTCCACGAACAATGCATTCCATTTCCTCCTCCACATTCTTTTGTTCTTTTCTCAACTCACTAATTAGTTTGAAGAGCCCGACATGGGCTGAGCCTAGTAACACTTCCAAACGTCTATGCCACGCTTCTACTTTATTTTGTGTTCGTGGTACACTTGCTTCTACTCGATCATGCACTGACCATACTGCACGGGGGAAAAGTGGAGGATTTCTCACTTCTTGACCTCGTAACATTCGCCTAACTTTTCCGCGAACGTAATTTTCATCGAAATAATTTACAACATCCGTCGCCTCATCAGGAATAGTTTGTTTTAGTTGCAACCAGGCATCCTTAATTTCGTTTGCAGGTAAAAACGCAAGTGCTGCCATTTGCCTGATTTTCAAGGATAAATTTTCATTAGTTCCGTATTCAATTTTTAAACCTGAAGATATAACTTTTCTGTAAATACTCTGACCGAGATGAAAAAAACAGCCTTTGTGTTAAGTGCCAGGAATTTCAGATCCAATTGCACTGATTACTCCAATTTCAAAATCGGTGATAATCATTTCAGGAGAAAGGTTGATATCACTTTCAGCAGCATAGTCGAGAAGATCCTGGAAAACCTGCACATAACATTCAGTGTTTTTTCGTGTCATTAGCACATAAACTAGAGGTAGGATGCGACTTCTTTCTTGCGGTCCAACTGGAGCATGAATGGTGTACAGTTGTTTAAAGAGTGTTGGAACAGTCTTAAACGTTCCTCCATTATCCAAAAATGAGCGTCTTTGAGTTTTTTGACATTTGAATGGGTTGTGAATAACAATATTTTATCATCTCCAATGTTGGATTCACTAACTAGAAATGTCTCACCGGAGAGTGTTTTTCTATATTCGTCTGGAATAAACATACTCGTATCTTGTAAATCACTTGGTTCTTGGGGTCCTTCCTTGCGTACTCTTCTAATCATTTTGCTGATAGTCTCTTTTGACCCTATATATGGCACAACAGATGGATCTAGTTGACTAACTACATCTTGAATAATTTGGCATGGTTTATCACTGGTGATACTAGCTTTTTCCTTAATTGCATTTTGGCATTTCACTACATGAACACGACTTGACTCAGCAGCTCCACAAGTGTGTTCTCTTTCACTTTTCAAATAATGGCAGTTATCTTCAAAGTGCGTGTTTGCTGTGCCTTTACATCCTCTTTTTTCACATCTCCAGTGATATGTATCTTCTCCAGTTGTCTTCTTAGTCCTTTTCGAATGTAGCGTATACAAATATCCATTAACTGAAAATTTTTCTTTTCCTCTTTCGGAAAGTACCGTGTCACATACAGTTGGCTCCATGGTAAGGGCTTCAAGCGTTTACTAAATGTTTTTGAAAATAACAAAGCATGTACATATACCTATAGGACGTCCTAAATACTGTTTGTTTACATGAACAAAGTATCTCCTTTGATGTTAACAAGTCTACTTGGCAATATAGAAAGGTCGTTTCATTATTATGCTATTGTTTCATTATCATGCTATGGTAACAGAAACCAAGAACGGAAATTTCACTTGTGGACTAATTTTCATTAAATAAACATTGGACCAATAATTCCTTTGGATCTATTGGTATTGGACCAATAATCCCGTTGGACCAATTGATTTTGGACCAATCGTCTTTAGACGAATCATCATTGGACCAATCGTCATTGGACCAATCGTACCCAACCCATTAATATTATATAATGCATCACTTTGACTTACTGGTTCCCAGATTGACAAACAAATACGTTTAAATTCAGTGTATGTGGTTATTGTGTTGAATCTAACTGAATTCAAAGTTCTATGTGCATCACCGCTTTCTGAACTAACGAGAAGCAAGGCTTCATTAATTTTAGTTCTTTCATTTGTTATTTTCCCTGTAGATATGTGACTGTCTGCATCAGCTAGTCACTGGTTCACAGAATATGATTCTAGCCTATTCTTGTCAGGATTTGAACTTTCAACTCTCACACAATCGTGTGGCTTGCATAATGATCGCTGCTTGCGCCATTGTTCTAAATTGAAATGTGTTAGTTTTATTGGTATTATTATTATTAATGCTATTTGTGTTATTAGTGTTAGTATTTTCTTGAGTTAATGATATTCGTGAACTTGGCACTGGAACTCGACTATGTCTAACTGTTGTTGGTCTTAAATTGTAATGTCTATGTTAAACAAATCCTGCATATTTCAACAGTATGCTAAAAATCGTAGAAAAAAAAATTATACACAAATACATAACAGTATTCAAATAAATATTTCATCAAAAGAATGTTATGTTATTAAAGATTCCTATCTATCAAACATCAAAAAATATAACAAGATAAAAATTTTTGAGAGAGAATTATAAAAATTTTATACCTTCTGAGAGAGAGAACATAAAAATTTTTTTTTCACACACTCATACAGAGAGAGAATAAAATAACTTTCCAATCACAACTTACTTATTTCTGTTGTCATTCTGTTTAACTGTTGCTTGTTACCACTGTTTCTCTGGAACTTTTTCACTTTCCTTTCGCAACCAACAATGTAGTTCGCTGTAAGCACATCGTATCCGGTGTGTCTTGACTAAAACTGTCCTTTTCTTGCTTCGCCGACCAGTAATGTTGATTATTAACGGGAATGTTTGTCGTACATGTGAAATGCACTCACCCATTTTAACAGATTGTATATAGAAATCTATTTTGTGTGTGTGTCGATAGTTCTAAAGGGAATGTTTTGTCGTACTTGTGAAATGCACTCATACATTTTAACAGATTGTGTATAGAATCTGTTTGGGTGTGTTTTGATAGTCATCAACACACAGGCACTGTTGTTGTTTCACTGGTATGCTTGCGTTGTATTCTCGTGGTTCACTCGTTGTTTTATCTTCAGGGAATAATATTTCTTAATTGTGGGTTTTCTAGCGGTAATGTTTATATCGTTGTTATGATTCACTTTGTCGTCTGTTATTCCCTTCATTCTGTTTCGTCTGTTGATGTTTGCAGTGGGAATGTTTTCATCATCTGTTTTTAAATTCTTGAGTGTATATTTGTTCTGCTTGTGGATTCGTTATGGAATTCTTGTTTGTGTACACTGCACTTTATATGTCTTCCTCGGATTCAGTACTGCTGCCACCAATGTAATGTCGTTGTCACCATTTGTAATGTTTTTTACCACCTTCAAATGCCATGATGTTCCTTTCTTTATTTCTTTTATAGTTGCTTTATCATTTCCAGCTTTGTTTGCTGTTAGTATTAGAGTTCCAGGAGCCTTAAGAAGACACAGTGTAGTTTTCTTACTTCATTAACATGCTAATTAAAATATACATTATATTTACAAATTAAGTGAATTGAAGTATGAGCCTTCCTTTCTTCTCAACCCACAACTGGTGAGGCTCATGACCTCACTCCTCTGCTTCTCTATCTTCTATCTGCTTCTTTTCTATCTGCTTCTCTTTCCCTACAAACTTGCTTTTTGAAGGTTCTTGAAAGGAAAATGTTCATCCCATCAATAATGTGGGCAATAGCTTCTGTCCCGTCCTAAGTGGTTGGAGATTATCTAACGATGTCCCTTTGGGTGTGATTAAATGCCTTAATCAACTCCTTCGTAGGTGGAACTAATGACTTCATCGGAAGTCTTTAGGTTCTGGCGAAAGCTGAAAGGTCAGCTCACAGATAGGATGGTTAAACATTCTTTAATAATTGTGCTTAGATTCAACTTGCGCCAATGTTTTGACTAACTAATCACAGCACAGGAAGTGTCATTAGTCTCTCTCTCTTTCTCTCTCTCTCTCTCTCTCTCTCTCTCTCTCTCTCTCTCTCTCTCTCTCTCTCTCTCTCTCTCTCTCTCGTTTCATTATTATTCATTCTCTTTTTCTCTCTCTTTCTTATATTTATAGTATTCCTAACTAGTATTCTCCCAGCTGTCATACACACACACACACATACACATACACACACACACACACACACACACACACATATATATATATATATATATATATATATATATATATATATATATATATATATATATATATATATATATATATATATATATATATATATATTTAGACGTGGGGATGGGCAGATGTACAGGGCTTTTACTAGACCTTGCAGAACCACTTGCCTGTGACTGATATAATATTCAGTTGAAATACCTGGATAGGCTCTAACACCTATATAATTACTAGAGAAGGTTGCCACTGAAAGCTCTTGGTTAATTATAGGAGTTTACTTTAATTCACAGATGCAGTATGGCAAAAGAAAATTGAATTGCTAATACTATTCTAAATAAAACTCCTCCCTGATACAATTTAACAGCAAAGAAAACTCTACTGAGCTCTCAGAAGAAAATTAATTGTACAAAGTTTACAGCACAATTGAGCCCTGGGGCTCAAGAAACACATGGGATCCTTGGGACTTTAGTACACGACATCTAGCTTGCAATGTTACAAAGGCAACACTACTACCTCCCGATGGCAGTATTTTCCACTAGGCAAGAATGGCTATGAAGAAGGCGAGTTTAACGAGATAACCCGTGTCTGGAAATAAATGAATGAATAGAGTAATTCCCTAGCACTAATGGCACATGGGAGGAATGAATAACTTACTTCACTATGAACAAGGGACAATTAAGTCACTAAGTTATATCACACAGAGAACACCCAAAACAATGGTGACAGATTTCTAAAAGGCATTTAATGGGCGAGGAAATTGTGAAATGAAATAAGAAACTTCAATAGGAGAAAAGGGAACTGGTGACTCAGTGTTAACTCCAAACATACCGTGGATTAGCTCTTGCAATTGAATTGTTGCAATGATGGTTGGATGACTGGACTTGTCTTCATTCAACACTATAATGGCATCTTGCCGCCACACCACTTGTGGTCAAGTTCCAGTTGTTTGGCATGTGTGCCGAGGACAAAGGCGGCCCAGTCAACGTAGGAAAGTGACACATCTGCCACAAGTGGAGGGTGAGCTGAGACTGACATGATGTAGACTTTCGGCAGGTGTTTTTCCTTGAGACATTGCCTAGGGTTAGATGCCAGGTCGCTGAAAACAGAGATCTCCAACGACATTCTGAAACATTGAGAATACCAGTAGACAAGAGGGCACAGTAGGAGGTTCATTAGAAGTAGTCCTTATGGAAAGGGGATGTAGCTACCACTGAATCTGTGAATCCCCTGTGGGTCCCTCCAAAACCTGGTTTGACCTCTTGCGAGAGCTGCACCCAAATGCTCCCTCTGATTCTGACTACGGTCGGCCCTGGCAACCCCCTCCTCTGTGGATGGGAGATTGAACCCTATTTTGGCTAAGCATAGAGACGATGGGGGCGAATATTTGTAATAATATATATATATATATATATATATATATATATATATATATATATATATATATATATATATATATATATATATATATATATATATATATATATATGTGTGTGTGTGTGTGTGTGTGTGTGTGTGTGTGTGTGTACATATATATATATATATATATATCTATATATATATATATATATATATATATATATATATATATATATATATATATATATATATATATATATATATATATATATATATATATATATACCATGTGCATGTATAAGATATCTTGAATAGTTATTATTATTATTATTATTATTATTATTATTATTATTATTATTATTATTATTATTATTATTATTATTATTATTATTATTATTATTACTGAAACACCATATCATCATTTACTTCTTGCCTTACAACAGTCTTACAGTAACTAGCAAACTGGCGTCACAGCAATAAAGGTCAACGACACACCTTATAAAAAAAAGAAATATGAAACTTTTTCCTTTATTTTCATTTTTTTTTAGAACAAAGTCCCACCACCCCAGTTTAAAACAATAAAAAAAAAAAAATGCTTCGCCAAGTCTGGGTTACAACAAAAATGAGAGGGAGTTCATATACTTTACAAAACCACTACAACATATGTACTTTCTCGTGACACTCGTCTATAAAATTTAGGCGGAGGCGGTCCTTCTAAACACTGGCTATTAAGTTGTTCCGCTCGTGGGTTTGTAGTTTTTTTTTTTTTTTGGAGCGGGAGGGTTATTCATGAGAGCTGATATTGTCTTCAAGGATTGTTATCAATCTGAATAGCATAAGATTCTGCTTATCTTATATTTGCTAAGTGGGTATAGCTGCGTATTATTATTATTATTATTATTATTATTATTATTATTATTATTATTATTATTATTATTATTATTATTATTATGACTTGTTTACGAGATCGTCTACTTCACATCTTATGTCATTATTATTATAATTATTATTATTATTATTATTATTATTATTATTATTATTATTATTATTGATAGTAACAACAGAATAATGCTAGTTGGTATCGTTTCATCATTATCATCATCATCATCATCATCATATTATTATTATTATTATTATTATTATTATTATTAAATGCTGGCTAAAAAGAAGGCTCTAAGCCATAGAGGGAGCCACACTGAGCCACGCTGAGACACAGGAGGACAAAAACAACAACCCACATGAGATTCGGAATAGGAACAAATGACTTGTCAAGCCATTTTGCACTTTATAGAGGCTGTTGGGAGATGGGAAGACTATGATGCCTCTTGCATTAGACTACTAAGGTATGTTGGAACAGTTAAATCTAGTTTTAATTTGGGACTTGGATAATAATAATAATAATAATAATAATAATAATAATAATAATAATAATAATAATAATAATAATAATAATAATTACTTGCCTATCACCTGCCTACCAATAATGTGGAAGTTACTAACAGGTATCATCAGGGAAAGGCTATACAACTACCTACAGGATACAAACACCATTCCCCACCAACAGAAAGGCTGCAGAAGGAACTGTAGGGGCACAAAAGACCAGCTCCTGTTAGACAAAATGGCAATGAAGAATAATAAGAGAAAGAGAACCAACGTAAGCATGCCATGGGTCGACTACAAGAAAGCCTTCGACATGATGCCGCAGATGTGGCTAATAGAATGTCTGAAAATATGAGGGACAGAGGAAAATACCGTCAGCTTCCTAAAAAATACAATGCGCAACTGGAATACTGGGATAAGACTAGCAGAGGTTGACATCAGGAGAGGGATCTTTCAAGGCGACTCACTGTCTGTCCCCACTACTCTTCGTAGTAGCCATGATTCCCATGACAAAAATACTGCAGAAGATGGATGCTGGGTACCAACTCAAGAAAGGAGGCAACAGAATTAACCATCTGATGTTCATGGACGACATCAAGCTGTATGATAAGAGCATCAAGGAAACAGAGACCCTAATCCAGTCTGTCATGATTGTATCTGGGGACATCAGGATGGAGTTTGGAAGAGAAGATTGCGCTTCGGTCAACAAGGACTGAAGGGATAAATCTACCAGACGGGAATAGTGTCAAACACATAGATGATACAGGATACAAATACCTGGGAATAATAAAAGGAGAGGATATAAAACACCAAGAGATAAAGGACACGACCAGGAAAGAATATATGCAGAGACTTAAGGCGATACTCAAGTCAAAACTCAGTGCCGGAAACATGACGAAAGCCATAAACACATGGGCAGTAACAGTAATCAGATACAGCGCAGGTGTAGTGGAGTGGACGAAGGCCGAACTCTGCAGCATAGACCATAAAACTAGGAAACACATGACAATACACGAAGCACTACATCCAAGAGCAGATACAGACAGACTATACATAACACAAAAGGAAGGAGGGGAGAGGGCTAATAAGCACAGAGGACTGCTTCAACATCGAGAGCAGAGCACTGGGGCAATATCTGAAAACCGGTGAAGATGAGTGGCTAAGGAGTGCGTGGGAAGAAGGACTGATAAAAGTAGATGAAGACCCAGAAATATAGAGACAGGAGAATGAAAAACAGAACAGAGGAATGGCACAACAAACTGATGCACGGACAGCACATGAGACAGACTAAAGAACTGGCCAGCGATGAAACATGGCATGGCTGCAGAGGGGAAAACTCAAGAAGGAAACAGAAGGAATGCTAACAGCGGCACAAGATCAGGCCCTAAGAACCAGATATGTTCAAAGAACAATAGATGGAAATAACATCTCACCCATATTCAGGAAGTGCAATATGAAAGACGAGATCCTAAACCACAAAGCAAGCGAATGTCCAGCGCTTGTAAAGAACCAGTACAACAAGAGGCATGATTCTGTGGCAAAAGCCCTCCGCTGGAGCCTGTGCAAAAAACACCAGCTTTCTTGCAGTAATAAGTGGTACAAACACCAACCTGAGGGAGTGATAGAAAACGATCAGGCAAAGATCCTCTGGGACTATGGTATCAGAACAGATAGGGTGATGCGTGCCAATAGACCAAACGTGACGTTGATTGACAAAATCAAGAAGAAAGTATCACTCATTGATGTCGCAATACCATGGGACGCCAGAGTAGATGAGAAAGACAGAGAAAACACTGATAAGTATCAAGACATGAAAATCGAAATAAGAAGGATATGGGATATACCAGTGGAAATTGTACCCATAATCATAGGAACACTAGGCAAGATCCCAAGATAACTGAAAAGGAATCTGGAAAAACTAGATGCCGGAGTAGCTCCAGGATTCATGCAGAAGAGTGTGCTACTAGAAACAGTGCACATAGTGGGAAAAGCGATGGAGTCCTAAGGAGGCAGGACGCAACTTGGAACTCGATACTATAAAACCACCCAGTCGAAAAGGATGATTGTGATAGAAAAAAAAAATAACAATAAGTAGAAGTCAGTGCAAACTAAGAGACAAAATAAATCTAATTTTTTCATCACGTTCAATTGAAAATGGAATTAGGTAACAGAAAGGAAAGCAATTCTATGGTTATAACTTTGTTTTGCTTACTTGGTAGGTAAATATCTCTATGCTAACGTACTAAATTGCAAAATAATTAACTACTAGTAGTCTGCGATAGTCTCTAAACGTTTAAATAGTCTAACAATAGTCTAACAACTGTCAAAAATTTTATTTTTTTCAAAACTATAATAATGAAAACTCATACCAAATGCCAAATGATTTCGCCGTGGAAGCAACATTTCCAAAATAAATTAACAGGTACCTGTACTCTGTATATTACACTAAATATTGCTTATGAATATTTAGTTAAATGTTGGGTCATTACCTTAATAATATCCAGAAACAAATCTATATAGAAATCTATACAATCGTTCTCATATGACTGCTATTTTTGAAATATAATATTAAATACATAAACGATTTAATTAACTCAAACGTCAAAATAATAACGATATAAATAGACTTTAATATTAACTCGAGCTCAGATATAGATACAAAATTTATAGCTTATGCAAATATCAAACACACCAACTAATATGTCAAACACAGAGATTAATTATGGCGTTCGAGTAGAGTGTTTGATTTTCATTTGTTGCAGGAAAGGGGAACCATTTATAGAAGGGTTGAATACTTTTTTTTTTTTATAGATGGGCAATGTGTTTCTCATTCCAATTTCGATAGGTTCTAACAATTCTGGATAGTGGGGGCCATGTATCTGTGGAGTGTCTGCTCAAACTATTGTAGTTTCTAAGTTGGTGAAAGGTGGTATTATTTTTTTTTCTGAGTCAGGTCAATAAGGATTTTATTTAACAAGGCGCTTATCGTAATGATCATAGTACGTAGAGCAATGTTACTTCAACTCATCCCCCCACACCGCCCCCCACACACACATTTTTTAAGTAAACAGACAACATAACATTTTTTGTTGGACAACCCTCACTAGATGAGGAAAATATAATGTTCAGTAAATTTAAAAAGAATAGAATATCTGGAAATCTCTCTCTCTCTCTCTCTCTCTCTCTCTCTCTCTCTCTCTCTCTCTCTCTCTCTCTCTCTCTCTCAGAGCAGAAAAGAGACATGGGAAAATCCTTACTATTACCCATATTAGATAACGGGGATGAAACGCAAACCATCATAGTGATGAATGCACAGGGTTTAGTTTCAAGTAACTCAAAAAGAAAAATAGAGTTCTTAGAAGAACTAACCCAAACTGAAAAAATAGATATAATGAATATAAATGAAACCTGGTCCTCACAAGAGACTGGTAATGATGATCAGATAAAGGGTTTCCAAACTTATAGATCAGATAGAAAAAATAGGAATCAAGGGGGAACTGCAATAAATGGGAGAGATGTAAATCACGGAAAAATCTGTGAGAAATATAGTAACACAGAATGTGAATTAATAGCAGTAGAATTTGAATCTGAAAAATTAGTAAACATTGTAATATACAGACCCCCGAATACTAAAGAGATTGACATAATAACTGACAAATTGGATGATATAATAGAAATCACAAAGACTGGACTATACTCCTATCTGGATACTTTGACTTTCCTTTCGTAGAATGGAAAGAACGAATAGGAGACTGTGGTTGTATTTATACATATAAAACGGAGAGTAATAGTAGCGCAGAAGATAAGAGGCAATTTGAAAAGCTATTAGATATGCTACTAGAACATAACATTCAGCAAATAAATCACCTGCCAACAAGAAAGGATAATATTTTAGACCTAGTATTTGTGAACGAGGTGAACTATGTTAAAGAAATAGTAGTGTATAATACGAGTATTTCGGACCATAATGTCGTAGAATTAACAGTCCGTTCCAAAGCACAAGAAAACAGAGATAAGCAAGAGAAGAAAAAATGGGAAGGGTATGGAAAATATAATTTCTATAGTAAAAATATAAATTGGTCAAAAATAAATGAAGAATTAAACAAAGACTGGGAAAACATTCGTAAGTGATAATATACAGGTAAATACGGATATATTATATAAAATATTAGAGGAAATAGTGGAAAAATATATACCGAAGAAGAAAAGAAAACATCAGTCACGCATACCAAGAGACAGAAGGATCTTGTTCCAGAAAATCAGAAAGTGGAAAAAAGGTCTTGCAAAAGAAAAGAATGCATGGAAAGTGATGGAACTAAAAAGTAAGATAGAAAATGCAGAACAAAAGATTATACAGTCAAAAGAAAAAGAAAATCAGGACATAGAAGAGAGGACCCTACAAAATATCAAGCAAAACCCCAAAATTTTTTACTCATATGCAAAAAAGATGAATAAAATAAGAGTAGAAATAGGCCCTCTAAGAATTGAAGGGTGATTGACAAATGAAAAAAAGGAAATATGTAACATATTAGCAGAAAGATATAAGAGTGATACAGAAATAAGAGATGAAAATAGTGAATATTTATCAGACATAGATATTACTGAAGCCGATATTGTGCAGGCTATTAATGAGATTAAAAATGGATCAGCAGCAGGACCAGATGGTGCACCTGCCATTTTGTTAAAGAAAGTGGTTCATTCAATCACAAAGCCACTTGCAATATTATTAAGGCAAAGTATAGATACAGGCAAGATTTATGATGAGCATAAATTAGCGTATATTACCCCAACTTTCAAAGGTGGATCAAGACTAGAGGCAAGTAATTATAGGGCTGTGAGTCTGACATCTCATATTATGAAAGTTTATGAAAGGGTAATGAAAAAATATATAATGAAACATTTAATGAAAAATAGTTTTAATATAGGACAACATGGTTTTGTACCCGGAAGAAGTAAACAAACCCAACTGTTAGTCCATCATGAAAGCATATATAAAAATATAATGAACAAAAAAGATACAGATGTGGTTTACCTAGACTTTGCAAAAGCTTTTGACAAGGTAGACCTTAATATATTAGCGAAAAAAATGAGAAAACATAACATTGTGGATAAAGTAGGAGGATGGATTGCTAACGACGAGAAATCGGATGAAGCTACGGTAATATCCGGTGTGCCACAAGGTACGGTGTTAGCTGCATTGCTGTTTGTGATTATGATTGCAGACATAGACAGTAATGTTAAGGACTCGGTAGTGAGAAGTTTCACCGATGACACAAGAATAAGTAGAGAAATTACTTGTGATGAAGATAGGAACTCGCTTCAAAGAGACCTAAACAAAATATATAAATGGGCAGAGTAAAATAGGATGGTATTTAACTCTGATAAATTTGAATCAATAAACTATGGTGATAAAGAAGGATTGCTATATGCATATAAAGGACCTAATAACGAGACAATCAAAAATAAGGAAGCAGTAAAAGACCTTGGTGTGATGCTGAATAGGAATATGTTATGCAATGATCAAATAGCAATACTATTGGCAAAATGCAAAGCAAAAATGGGAATGTTGTTCCGGCACTTCAAAACAGGAAAAGCTGAACACATGATTATGCTTTATAAAACGTACGCACGTAGTCCGCTTGAATATTGCAATCTAATATGGTACCCACACTACCAAAAGGATATTGCACAGATAGAGAGTGTACCAAGGTCCTTCACAGCTAGAATAGAAGAAGTTAAGGACCTTGGCTACTGGGAAAGACTACAATTCTTAAATTTATATAGTATTGAAAGGAGAAGAGAACGCTACATGATCATCCAGGCATGGAAACAGATAGAAAGGAATTACTGAAAACATCATGGAGCTAAAAATATCAGAAAGAGCAAGCAGAGGTAGATTAATAGTGCCCAAAACTATACCAGGAAAACTAAGGAAAGCACACAGGACATTAATCCACCACGCACCAGCATCGATAATGCAGCGTCTATTCAATGCGCTACCAGCTCATCTGAGGAATATATCAGGAGTGAGCGTAGATGTGTTTAAGAATAAGCTCGACAAATATATAAGATGCATCCCAGACCATCCAAGATTAGAAGATGCAAAAATATACCGGAAGATGCATTAGCAATTCTCTGGTAGACATCAGAGGTGCCTCACACTGAGGGACCTGGGGCAACCCGAACGAACTGTAAGGTAAGGTAAGGTAAGGTCTCTCTCTCTCTCTCTCTCTCTCTCTCTCTCTCTCTCTCTCTCTCTCTCTCTCTACGTCATCAACCTTTATCACCAATTAGTTTCCAGGTACGGAGATCCTATCTTCACTATCTACAACCAGATCTTTCCTTGAAGCAGTACATAAAAAAAATCTCACGTAAATTGTGAGAGTGAGTCACTGTTCCTATTTAATGATGAATAAGCGAAATATATTTTATTTATACTGAAAATTTTTACATAGATTCATGATATTTTTCAGATTCGGATTCCTACATAAACTTGCCAGTGTGTTCCACAAAAAATAATGTTTTGTGTTTGTTTGCTTTTGTGCTCATGCACATTGATACTTGGCCTCTCATTGCCTGACGTTTGTCGTACTGCCATGATTTTCGTAAAGATAAGAGGCAGTAAAGTAAATGACAGTCTTTATAGCTCAGGATAGCGTAGGCTTATACATTTCCCACGAAAAACGACGATGCATTATGCATCTCAGTTGTTGTAGGGATTGTTTGTTTATGTAAAATGATCTCGACTGCTTTCTTTGATGTCGGTGAACGATGATGAGAATAGAGATTATCCGACATTATTAAATTATTAGATGATATTTTTCAAATAAGATTTTATTAAGACTTCATTGTTACCTATCTCTCTAATTATTATCAATTACAGGATGCTAAAGATTATCCCAAATTATTTGACCATGTTCTACGAAAAATTTTGTACTACTTTATTGTTACTTTATCTCATTTATTATTATTATCAACCACAGGATGCAAGATGTGACATTTTTCTTTGAGGATTTTAGAATGATAAGGAATTTCCCATTCTGAAATTTTTGCAAATAATTTTTTCCTAATTTTGTATTAGTGCATACCGATATTATGCAATATTAGGAGACTGACAAGCATAATAGAAGATAAAAAGATTGATTTACGAAAGAAGTCGATGGAGATAATAGATAAATGAGATTTATCCAGAAAAAAAGAGGAAAAAATTAAAGCAGTAGCAGGCCAAGAGCAAATTTCGGACAGGTTAAGACTTAATTAACAAAGGCCAACCTAACGACCCTCCTTTGATTCCCAGCCTCTCAGCAAACAATAGAATCTTCCCCTTACGGCAAACAATGCGGCGCCCCCCCCCCCCACCTCAACTACCCTCCACTAGCAGCAAACAATAATTTCCTACCTTTTCTGACCAGGCGGGCCAAACCCTGCTACAGTACCTATCAATCTTGGCCCGTCAACCCCGTTTAAGCGAACACACAAGAACTTTCTCGCCTTTTGGGAATAAGATCTGAAGAGGCGGTAAGCTCTGATCTACGCCAGGTTCAAAACAAAACAGCAGGCCTATCTGCCTATAATATAACGCGGCCCCTGTAGGTCTATAAATACAGGTCTACGTGGGCCTACTTTGTCCAAAGTAGCGCTGGATGCTTCGTTGTTTGAGTCTGTTGGGAATTACCAGCCAGGAAAATTCATTGGAAATTGTTCTTAATACCTTCGATTTCTGTTTGTTTTCTATATATCCAATAATAATAATAATAATAATAATAATAATAATAATAATAATAATAATAATAATAATATTCTTTCTTTCAGCTCAGGGATAAACAATGTAGAGACAATCCAGTGCACAAAATTAATAATAATAATAATAATAATAATAATAATAATAATAATAATAATAATAATAATAATAATAATAATAATAATATCCTTTATTTCAACTCATGGCCATATACAGGGAAAAACAATATAGAGACAACAGTGCAAAAATAACGGACAACCCCTTCCTAAACGGTATCAAATTTACCTTATTTATTTATTTTTTTTTTCAGTTACATTTTTCTTGCCTTATAGTGACAATTGCTGGTTATTCTGCCACTCTAAATGTCTTTTCCTACCGCATCTAATAAATCATTTCTAGTTAATCTATGTACCCTGCTCTAACAAGGAGTTTCTCTTTTCTGTAACTGGACAGTATACTCATGTTTAGTTTTTTTTAATTTCTCTTGAAATTAAACAAGTTTAGCTAAATTATTTTAATCTACAGAAGATATTCATCAAGTATAACACATCATGTTCTGGGCAATATTAAGAGAAAGCTTTTCAAACTGTTGTTGTAAAAGATGTATCTGCTTGTTTATGTATTGCTGATAAACAACCGTTGTCAGAAACCCATCTATTTATTTAGAATATTTCTTCAAGCGATTTTCATAAATCTGTTTATCTATCTGAAATATAGCTTCAAACAATTGTTGCTTAAAATATTATGGGAAATTATTAGATATTTACGAAAATGAATACTCTTGGAAATTTTCTGAAAAAGAACTCTCCATTTCAAAGTAACCAAAACACTTCTCACGGTTAAAATATTATCGGAACATGCCGAGAGGAATCTTTTTAATGCCACTTGACTCAAGAACAACATCCTCTCCAGAATCCTTGGGCGGACGAAAGAAGCCTCCTTTCTCGAGTCCTCCGGGAGTTGTGTCGTATCCTTCAAGGAGGGAATGTTCAGGAGATATACAAGGGTCTTGAGCAATTATCACCGATTGGATGGGGTTCTCCAGCCATTATAAAAAAAAAAAGGTCATGTGTTTGTCATACGGGTATGACTAATTCTCAAGCAGGGGAGGCGGGCGCTCATGCGCTTTGTCGCTTGTTACTGTGACTCCAAGCCAATGGGAGGTTTGTTATTATTATTATTATTATTATTATTATTATTATTATTATTATTATTATTGCTAAGAGATTCACAATTGCATGAAAAAAATCTGTGTAATAAAAATCCACAATTATATAGTAAATATATTGCTATGTAAAACAAAGTCTTTCGACCACTTGAACGGTGTTCGAAAGTCTGTTTTTTTTACATAGTAATATATTTTTACTATATAATTGTGGATTTTTTATTTCACACATTATTATTATTATTATTATTATTATTATTATTATTATTATTATTATTATTATTATTATTATTATTATTATTATTATTATTATTATTATTAACAAATGTTTGGGTATAATTAATTATTATTATAACTTTTTTTTATCTCATATAGCTAAATGTGTATTGTACTGTTTCTACATTGCCTATTCCTGTATATGTCCCTGAATTGAATTAAATTATTATTATTATTATTATTATTATTATTATTATTATTATTATTATTTAACAACAAACAACAGCAATAATATATGATATTTTAATTATTTTTGTGTGTCTGTAACTTAAGGTTAGAATATTCGCCTGATGTCATTTACGAAATCAATGACCTCAGACAAGGTTAAAACCTTAAATTAGGTAAAAGTCGACCCTAAGCTTATCTCCTGAATAACAATTATGAGTAATATTATTTTATATTATATGCCATCATATAGTTATTACTTCATGTAGAAACTTATAATTTCCTTCTTAGCGGTGTTGGTTCCTTCTAGTTTCTTTTTGTATATTCATTATTGGTCACATTTACTTTGTTATTTTAGATTTTTCATATTAATCATGAGACAACACAGTCTTCATTAAAAAAGTAATTTAAAACTAAAGAAACAATTGTAATGTCTGCACTAGTAGATGCTCGCTATCACTTGCATTTGCTAGTTCCCATATCCGTATCATACCCATGCCCATACCCATACCCATACCCATACCCATACCCATACCCATACCCATACCCATATCTGTATTATACCCATACCCATATCCATACCATACCCATACCCATATCTATATTATACCCATACCCATATCCATACCATACCCATACACATACCCATATCTGTACCATACCCATACCTATGTCCATACCCATATCCATACCCATATCCATTCCATACCCATACCCATATACATACAATACCCTGTACCATACTCATACTGATACCCATACCCATATCTGTATCATACCCATACCCATATCTGTACCATACCCATACCTATACCCATACCCATACCCATACACATACCAATACCCTTACCAATATCCTTACCATACTCATACCTATACCCTTACCCATACCCATACCCATATCCATTCCTTACCCATACCCATATCCATACCCATACCCATACCCATACCATAATATTCCCATACCCAGCCCATCCCATACCCACTTGCGTACCATACCATACCCATATGCATACCATAAGCCATGCCCATATCTGTACCATACCCACACCATACCCATACCCATGCACAGTTAAATTAACCCTACTACTAATAGTTAGCAAAAGTCTACAGGCAGCACCAACCCCGTTTACCTTCTGGTCATATACAAACAACTGACATATCTTGGTGTACTGTAGGTGCAGGAGCAGCTGCTGATGGGTTTCGAACCAGTGCTGGTGCCATTGGCGGTTCCGGACCATCACCAGTAGTGCCTGCTGTTGTTCCAGAATTACCCGCTGAGTCCATTTCGAAACGAAAATAAAGCTCAGCCAAAAATCTTTTATTATATATACTCTTGGGTCACTGAACGTTGAAAATTTCCGGACAGTTATTAAAATATTATTCTTCAAAGACGTCTTCGCAACACCAGGATCCTGTGAAGCCGTCTTTAGCTCCTAAACGGAATGCAGGTGGATCATAGTTACCCTATGAGGTTACTTAAGCACTTCATAAATTCTAAAGGTCAAGCAAGTTATCCTGACTTGAAAAACCTGTACATTACTTTTATAAAAAAAATTATGTCCTTACGAATCTATAAATATTTTGTTAATACTATTCAATCTCAACACATTTTATTTCATCATAAAACATGGAAAAGGGAAGAGGGAGGAGGGATGGGAAAGGAGGGGGGGAGGGGGAGGGGGTATTATCATTTTTCCATGAGGGAGTTGAGGTCCTGGGGAGAGGGGTGCAGGTGTTTAGGGACCACCCTGCTTGAACCGGTTTTTGGGGATGGGGAAGTGGGAGGAATGGGGACACACACAGCACAGGCAGAAAGGCAGCCAACGAAATGAGTGCAATACTGTAGATGTTTATCAATATTATCATCGTATGTTACGACACATGAAAAACTCTACGGTAAATTCTTGTATGATTTAGACTAAATGACTATTCCATTCTCTTGCATTGTTATAAAAATGGTATGCATTTGAACTCAAATACAACTTATTTACTTTTGTTTTTTGGTTATGTAAACAACAGTGAGGAACTTTTGCTCTTAGTCAGAATGTTATTGAGTTTATTCTTCATATTATAACAATATCTAAATTCCTATCAACGTCCGAATATCACTAAAAATCTTACAAGAAAGATTTGCTTTTTGAGATAAAGCGGTCACCGTTTTCTGCAGGAAATTGACGTCTTCGCATAGAAAACGGAAGCTTACAATCCTCTGCGTCATAGAGATGATTTCATGCACTAAATTGCAAGGAACTGCAACTCTGGTAAGGTAATTATGATGATGTAATGCGTAATTACGACGAAAAAGGAATCGAGTTTTTAAATTTATTTCTCTGAAGGAAATAATGTATAGATTCAATCAACATCATTACAGTTTGTAGTCAAGAGAGAAACGTTCGGAGGGTGGGCAATGATTGTGCTTAAGTAAGAAGCAGATCACTTAGCAGATTTACTTCTAAGAATTGAAGATTAAACGGTCTGTGCTCTCAAATCGAATTGTTAAAATTTTCAGAACATATCTGTGAGAACGCCTTCAAAGTATTACGAAAAAGAATCTTATCCTGTTCACAAGTCAGAATATTTTGAAACTGAATTATTTTCGCTCAGTACTTATATATAAGCGCGCAAGCATATACAGTAGTAGTTTTGATATGGAAAGCAAGTGCTTTTGTATTTAATGTAATTTTCAGGATAAGATTCCCTAAATGATTGTAGCCTCATAGACATGTTGCCTTGCCTTATGATCTGGCGTGCAAAATGGTTTTAGGATAATTGGTAACTTTTTCTGGATCATGACTAAAAAAAGTCCTATGTGAATCCTAGCTGTCCTGTGGCTAAATGCTCAGTGAAGCAGATTTTATAAAGGATTTATAAAGCATGCAAAGGATCGCATCCTGTGTAACAGAATACCAAACCTATATTTTGACATTCCTCCATCAAATGTGTAATATAACTCTATGCATAATCTTTATGGAAATCCATCTACTTTCCCACAACTGTTTATCATCTTTTCCCTTCAGCAAATGTCCCTCCAAAGGCTGACTTAGGCAAGAGCATGTCTGTCCTGTTTGTCTTCCTCAATAATAAGAGTTTCTCATTAAGGGCCGTGTTATCATTGTGAGACTGTTTTTTTATTTTTTTATTTTTTTTACCTCACGCTCCTTGAGAAACGCCAGACGCTGCCAGGAAGAATTATGAGATGGCACAGGGCACCGAGTCCCATTTGCCTCCTCGCTACAGGGCACTGGAGATTCTCCTCCCACGGGCGCCAATGCTGACATATCAACCCGCCCCATAGCTATAATGTAACTGGGACCCTTCCCCTCCCCCGTAGGGCAAAAACACTAAGCCCTCTCCCTCCCAAAGGTCACCCCCCAAGTTCTCCCCTTTATCCGCCGAGGGCCAACCTCCCAAATATTTACCGTCTTTTTTATGGCACTCCTGATCTGCATTTCGCATCTGGTCCCTCTCTTGTTTGTGCCACTGCAGGAGAATTCATCGCTTTCTTTTTTTTTTTTATAAGGATCTTCAGTAATGTTATACGCATACTAATCATTAGAAGTTTCAAAGGAGTGGTATTAATAGAAAAAGCTTTCAATTTTGTTCAGACTTCTAGACGATTGAAAAAGGAAGATAAATTTAACAGGTCGAGACGCAGTAGGCTACTTCCCCTTTGAAGTCTGGTGTCTTTGAGAGAGAGAGAGAGAGAGAGAGAGAGAGAGAGAGAGAGAGAGAGAGAGAGAGAGAGAGAGAGAGAGAGAGAGCTTAGGACATACCTGGTTCTTCGGTATTGGTAAATCAAGCTGTTTTTCCCAGTTCTCAGCGACCTGTATTTACTAAATTCTTCATTATATGCTCTGTCGTTAGTTCCCAGATTGTTTTTATGACTTAATACCTATCAGAGCCTTCAGATTTCTACTTAATTATGTTAATTTTCTTGATTTTCAGGCTCAAGAATTAGGAGACATATTCCTAACTCGCTGGAATACCTCGTTTTGGTTAATGAAAGGTTCCAGTGAGATCTTTCTCTATGGTTCCGGCCTTGTTAGCCACTTCCTGTTCCAAACTTCTCGATGTTGGGCGAAAACTTCTTCTGGGAGCATCACCTTCCTATTAAAGGTACTCAGTTATGTTATTTTACCCATTTCTTTCTCTTTGTCATACCAAATAAAAATCACTATTGTGCATCATGGTGATAAAAGTCTGAGAAACGTTTATCGTTGGAATCTGAAGCTCTTACTTGACTGCTATCACATTCTGAGAGAGAGAGAGAGAGAGAGAGAGAGAGAGAGAGAGAGAGAGAGAGAGAGAGAGAGAGAGAGAGAGAGAAAAGGGTAGGGCTAGGAATGTCTTCTATGATAGGAGGCTTCTGAACACGCCCACTTCCGGAAGGAAGTATAATTTGTCTGTGTATGTGTGTGTGTGTCTTTAACGCATTTACAGAAGTCTTGAAGGTGGAAATATAAGACATTAACTTTCAGGTACGTTAATTATCAGTTTTAGGAAAAATGTCTTTCAAGGTTATTATTTAATACAGATTATTAAGTCACACTTTGTTGCAATTCAGCTGCCAAGATAAAATGTTTATTTTAAATAAAAATAAAAATTCGGAGACGTACATTGCTAATTTAGCTGAGAGCTTTTTTAGGTATAATAATATTAAAGATTTATATATACTGTATTTGCCAGGGATGTGTCACCTACAAATTCTCCTTTAGAATCTACAGATATTCTGCTCCTGAAATATCACGTTGCACCCTCATTAATCACCTGTCAGTCTGTGTTTTTGCATGTCTCTACCTATCTGTCTTTGCACGATGACTGATCTTTCGATAAACATGGGTTCACAGTTTCCTTAAAACGAATGGACTTCATGACGTGTTTATTTTGTGAATCGCCTGTTTGTCATTCATGGTTAATTTTATTGCGTATACGTGATGTCCTCACTGTAAAATGAATAATAGTTCTGAGTGTGATGTCTTTATTGTAAAATGAACAACAATTCTACGCTGATTATTATTATTATTAAAATAGTTTAACCAGACCACTGAGCTGACCATCAGCTCAGACAGGGCTGGCCATTCTACGCTGAATTCCTTCTTATTGTCTAATGGGCGACTGGCAGACAGCAGACTGAACTGGTTAAGCCTATCAAGGATCTTTGAACAGCAATGAACAGGAGCTTTGTCAAGAGGAAACTTGAGCTATACAACTTGAAGTTTTGTTTTCATGAATTAATTTAAGATGCTTTTGGAGGAATTCTGTTTTGGTTGGTTCTTCTTCTTGAGTTTTTGGTGATTTAATTTGGAATTAGCATAGTACAGTGCAAGCTTTCGGTGTGAATAGTAACTAGGTTTACAGACAACCAATCTGACCAAAACTCTTTGCTCTTGAATATCTAAATCTGGAGTCATCTGGCTTCTTCTGTGTTCTGAATTCTGTAAGTAAATGACAGATCTCTTTTCCTCAAAGATCACTTATCCTCTAAAGCCATCTTTTCCAATCAGAGCACAAATAACACAAAACAGTTGGCACAAAACGGAAAACGGTTCCATTGCATGCATGTGAACAGCCCTCGCCCCTTGTCCATAATAACTGCATCCTATCCTTGAAGATGCTTTTATGTTTTAAGTCATGACGTTTGCGCTGAAGGGATTATATTTCTATGCCTTTGTTTGGAAGGGGCTTAACTGTGTTTGCATTGTGCTTTTGTAGACAAGCAATGGACATAGTAACGTTTTTATTTGTTTGGATTTATCCTGTGAGGTCGTTAAAAAAATTTTTTTTTATAGGAGAATCGCTTCTGTATTTGTTTCGTATATTTATTTATTATATTTATTTGATATATTTATGTGATATATTCATCTGTGTAGTATAACTGTCTTCATCCGCCATTAGGGGACCTCGCTCTCTCTCTCTCTCTCTCTCTCTCTCTCTCTCTCTCTCTCTCTCTCTCTCTCTCTCTCTCTCTCTCATAAACGTGTTTGATACATTCATTTGATGTATGTAACTGCGTTTTCCTTATAGAGTGAGAGGCTCATTCACCACACAGGAGACTTGTTTCGCTCTCTCTCTCTCTCTCTCTCTCTCTCTCTCTCTCTCTCTCTCTCCCAACCGTAAGGTGATTTCAAAAGCGTATTTGTCGTTTACAAATTTATTCAAGCAGAATTTTATCACTACTGGATGAAAACTTATTTTAGATAAAAATAAAAAAAAAATCTCAGAATCATTATAAATGGTGTTAGGAGTAACCTGATATTCGAGCGACGCCAAAGCAAAAAATATATAAAAAAATAAATAAACAAATATGGGATGGTGAGTCAAGACTTCGAGACTTACTGCATAATAAGGCTAAACAAGAATGGACACGGTACCAGCAGACATAGGCGGCTGTAGAAATAAAAAAGAAAAAAAATAGGTGCTGGTCAGATAATTCCACGATCGGAAAGTATTTGTTACATATAAAACTTTTTTTACCACCAAAAACAAGTTATTACGCATAACTTGACGAGAAATAAGGTCTCGGATTTTGTATCTGCAGGCAGAATGTAAATTCTCAGTAATCTAAAAAAAACTGGAGTTTAATTTCAACATTTACTGAGAGAGATATTATAGGATTTTTAGTTTTCTGTAAAAGAAAACTATTGTGCCGGCTTTGTCTGTCCGTCTGCACTTTTTCTGTCCGCCCTCAGATCTTAAAAATGCCAAATTACAGCCCTCTAGCCTCAGTAGTTTTTATTTTATTTAAAGTTAAAGTTAACCATGATCATATGTCTGATAACTATATAGGACAGGCCACCACCGGGCCGTGGTTCAAGTTTCATGGGCCGCGGCTCATACAGCATTGTACCGAGGCCACTGAAAGATAGATCTATTTTAGGTGGTCTTGATTATACGCTGTACAGAAAACTCGATTGCGTCGAAGAAACTTCGGCGGATATTTTACTAGGTATCTTTTTGCTTCAATTTTTATAAAACTCAAAAACAAATGTATATGTAATTATATATATAGATTTATATATACACATACACATATGTATGCGTATATATGTATAGGCATCTATGTATATACATATATATTTGTCTGTACACACACACACACACATATATATATATATATATATATATATATATATATATATATATATATATATATACATATATACATACATACATATGTATAAATATATGTATATGTAGAATTCTTCGCACTTTTTTGGATATGCTTGTCACCACAAAGCCTTAAGATCCAAGTGCAAGATATATTATGAAATTATGATGTCCGGAAGCAGGAAACAAACCCTGGTCCCATAATCACAATGGGGTCACGTTGCCGACCTGGCCACATCTTAAGGCTTTGTAGTGAGAAGCATATCCAAAAAAGCGTGAAGAATTCGAGAAGTTAAGAAGGCATTGTGGCTATTACATTTACATATGTGTTTGCTGAAAAATGACCAATGGATTCTACATATAGATATATATTATGTATATATATATATATATACATCTATATATATATATATATATATATATATATATATATATATATATATATATATATATTCACATGCATATATATATATATATATATATATATATATATATATATATATATATATATATATATATATATTCACATGCATATATATACATATGTATGTGTATATATATGTGTATTATATAGACATTTATATATATATATATATATATATATATATATATATATATATACGGTATATATATGTATATATATATATATATATATATATATATATATATATATATATATATATATATATATATATATAATATATATATAATATATATATATATATATATATATATATATATATATATATATATATATATATATATATATATATATATATATATATATATATATATATATATATATATATGTGTGTGTGTGTGTGTGTGTGTGTGTGTGTGTGTATAATATTTTAAGCAATTATGCAAATACTGAAGTTCAAGGGATAATCCTCTTGAAAGGGACACTGTAGATTTGCTTGCAGTGGCAGGGCCAAGGCAAGAAGCATGCATGAGTCAAATAGTTTGCCTAGGGTCACATACTCAGTGAATTTTACTTTACTATGAATTTTGCTGGACGGGCATGTGACCAAATACTATACTCATTGATGCCACCCCACACAGTCTCGTGATCTTTGTTATGGCGGGGAAGTTGGACACCTGGCAATCACATGGTGCTTGTTGTGAGTGGAACCTTGCGTGGACAGGTATGTAAAGAAACGAACAATGTGGGAACAGTTTTTCCCGGCTTGGAGATGTGAGATTTATGAATGGGAAAATTTGCTCGTTTACTTGTAGTTAATGGCGGTCAAAAGGCAATGATTTCGAGGTGGACAATGGCTCACGTGGCCGTAAATGAAATGATTTGTCATTTATGCAAAAGAATTCAAAATTCTTAAACAAGGATTCCTTTATGAATTAAACCTAGCACCTTTGCTACAATGAGCGAAAGAGAGAAATGTAGGCTACTCCAGAGAAGTGAAAATTAATGGACAGGCTATAGTTCGTGGCCCAGATTTACTGTGTAGCCTAGCTAACTACTGGATGACAAATTGTCCAGAGCACATGGGGGAAATAAGCGCACTATTTCCTTTCTTTGTCACTTGTATATGCACTTCACTGCTTAGCTAATCCTAGCACTTAAGACATGCAGGCTATCATGCAGTAGCAACAAAGCGTGTGGGTTGGAGAATATGCTCTCTTTTTGCTATGAAAATCTTGTTAGCATGCAAGTGGCCTATTGTTTCCTAACACTGTTCACAGTCACAGTTTTAGTTGCACCTACAATAAGCTAAAATAGTAACACTATACTTATGCTGTGGAAACTTGTTTGCTTGTGCTTATTTGGGGTTTACCTTACCAAATTCTTTGCTGATCTCGCATCCAGCCTTAGTGAAGCTACTGGCTGAGAGCTGCAGGTTGTAAGGGGATTCTTGAAATGAGCAGACTGCAAATTCTAGGCATAAGGTCGCCACTTTTAGGTTATTATTTTGACCTAGTTACTTTATTCCTGGCTCAGGGATCCTCTTCTAGAGTCTATGCTGATGGACAGGGGACTTACCTTAATTATAGGTCTGTAATTGCTAGGTCAGGTAGTAACTCATAAAGAAAACAGTTGGGCTGAAGGCCTTACTTCAATAAGGAACAGTTGCAGATAAACACTTAGGTTACTTTAAATGAAATATATTTACATTAGTGACACTTAAATCAGAAGAATGGGGAATGATAGGCAGGTAAAACAAGTTCTGCCACATGATCAAATACTACAGCAATTATTCATATACTGAAGTTCAAGGGATAATCCTCTTGAAAGGGACACTGTAGATTTGCTTGCAGTGGCAAGGCCATGGCAAGGAACATAAGACAAACCAGTTGTTTTCACAGCTAACAACACTGTCTGCAATTGAGAATGCAAGCGGTTATGTAGGGAAATGCAGCGATTACAAGTGAATCAAGTGTTGCACATATGGCGCCAAGATAACTCAATTCTTGTGCGAGATGCTTACGTTAAAATTACACACTGTAATAACTAAGTCAGGTCTTGTGAGAAATTGCACTTAGGAAAAGAAAATGGAATTCAGTAAAAGATCATGAGATATATGACTGTTGAAATAACCTCGAATCAGCACTTTACCTTAGATGGAGCAATGGAGGGGCTTGTCGAATTTCACGAGGAATGGAGGGATGATTTTAATGGGACTACACAGGTAAGTGACTGGGGGAGCCGAAAGGTGTCCATGAGGGGTCAGCTCAAGGAAGAGCAAGCAAGGGGCAAATGTGTTGGATCTGCTGCCAAGAGGGTTTCTGAGGTGTTCCTGAGGGCAAGGCTGTTGGCGCCCCGCTTTCTATAACCTCGATGGATTATTTTTTATTTCATGACCAAACATAACAATTATAAATAAGTAAACAAGTGGTTAAAATATTACAATTGTCATGGAATTACTGTTAACATGTAACAAGTCAAAGAGTGGGTAACTGTCAATGGTTAAAACAACGGAATAACTATACAAGGAATTAGGTGTTTAACAAATCAAAAATAAGCTAACATAAATATATGTACTCTTAGTGTAGATATATAAGCGTACATATATTTATGTTAGTTTATTTTTGATTTGTTAAACACTTAATTCCTTGTATAGTTATTCCGTTGTTTTAACTATTGACAGTTCCCCACTCTTTGACTTGTTACATGTTAACAGTAATTCCATGACAATTGTAATATTTTAACCACTTGTTTACTTATTTGGAATTGTTATGTTTGGTCATGATATGATGTAAATATTTTAGTCTAGCACGATTATGGACGAAGTACAGTTCGAAAGCTCGCTATGGAGACAAGAATAAAATGAATTACTAAAAACTGGCTTTCTTTTATAATTCTACGAACTTTGAGTAATGAAGTGAAGAGTGAATACAGAACATTGGAAAGAACCAGTATCAAAATAGTTAAAGTTCGCAGTCATCTATCGTTCAACGAAACCTGCATAATATATATATATACACACACACACACACACATATATATATATATATATATATATATATATATATATATATATATATATATATATATATATATATATATGTGTGTGTGTGTGTGTGTGTGTGTGTGTGTGTGTGTGTACATATATTATATATATATATATACATATATATATATATATAATATAAATAAATATATATATATATATATATATATATATATATATATATATATATATATATATATATATATATATATATATATATATTATTAAGAATATTCCCTCCTATGCCATCTTTCAGGCAATAATTTAAAGTAAAAGGACTAAGTAATTCAATATGGTAAATCTAATATGATTCACTGTCAGCAAATTTGCCCCTAAAACCTCTCACCACCGCCTTTTGGGGGGAAAACCCTTTTAACTTTATTCTTGTCCAAAGTGCTGTCGAAAATCCCTTAATTCCAGGTGAAGACCAGACCAGAGCTAATCGTCGCCCGAGGCAGGTCAGCTGGAGGGCTGATCATGTGCGTTCTGCCATTTTGAAATTGGAGCCATGCGGTCTGCAGTTCCATGTGGGCAGAGTGATCACAATGCCATTTAGGAGGAGAAAGACGTATTTTCCGAAGCTATAAGGGGACTTGGAGAGAGGAGCTGTCTCTCAGAATTGCCGGCGCAGGCACGGAGACCAGTCTGAGCTCCTTCCCTTGCTCCATTTAACTGCCTATACTCGACACGTGGCTGGCAATATCCAAAGTAACTTTTGTTGTGAATCAGTTTGCTTGCCCTCCCCCTCACTGGCCCTCATAGAAGAGAACTTCAACTCCTAACGAAAGGCAATGCACCAGGATTTAAGATTTTTCGTCAGCCATGTTCCCTATTCTCCTCCAACTGTGCTCCTTTCTTTTCATAATTACAGTGAGACCTGTATTGCTTTATATTTGGTGCTGTCTAATTTGCAAAGCATTCACGAGAAGTGTAACGTAATCGTATGATGTTCGAGTCACTGGAATTGAGTTCAGTCTAGGCATCTTCTATGCAATTCCTCGATTCCTTCATCACAGTGCTAGTTTCGGTTAAGTAACCGTGGGTGTTTTGATTGCAGAATAGGAATACCCTACTGTGGATCTGCGCGTCCATTTGTGTGCGTAGCAGTCTTCGCTACTTCGTTATCAATAACCTTTGAAGCGGGAAACCCAATATACCCCCTCCAGGAAATTCCCCGTCATTTGCTCTCGCCTCATTACCCCAGAATTATGCTACTATACTTCTGATGTGTTTTCTTTTGTAAATATAATGAACTGAGTTAAACCCCAGAGTTTATCTAATCACTTCCCCCTTGAAGTAGCCTTCAGGCGTATCTTGTTGTTTGTAATTTTAGCTGTCGTCAAGGCCAGAGTCCAGATTTTTGCGTTAATTAAGGTAAGTTGCGTATCACCCTAGTATACCCCATTTATGAAGCAAGATCTCAGCTTTAAAATTACAACACTGGCGATCTTATTGCCTAAGATCTCGCAATCTGAAACGTCACAGATTGAGTCCTTACCCCTTTTGGCAACGTGCAGTTATCAGCGAAGAGCTGAATGCGATACTAAAAACGATTCCTGTTAATTAGCATAAATTCCCCTATAAGCGCACAAGTGATCCATTTCCACAGTAAGTATCGTGTTATTATGTTTATTTTTTGTTAGGCATGAACAAAATCGTGGCTAAAATAGAGTTAGGAATTGTTAGAACACATGCACGCATCCCATTTATAAAGAAGAGAGAGTTATTACCCTTTACACAAGATTTTGTGCTATCGCATGTTAGCTGCATGTTTTAAAACTAGGAAGGTAGGGAGCGACACTCAGTGAAGAGTTAATAAAAGGAATAGTGCCCTTATTCCTTTGTCCACATGATAAGGAGAATTTGAAAGTCCCGAAATACTAGCTAGACACACATTGCATCCGCGTGGGCTAACCCAGTCCAGCAATTTTCGTATTGCTGGAGATGGGATATTTTACTTTCTCTCTCTCTCTCTCTCTCTCTCTCTCTCTCTCTCTCTCTCTCTCTCTCTCGTAGAGGTTAGGAATTCGCTAGACAAAGATATTATTCTTCCTTATTGAATAAATCTCATAAATCCGTAAAAATTTGTTCAGGCCACGTGAGCTGAAAATCGTGGTTAGTGCTGGCATTTGTTTAAATTCCTTCTATAAAAGAAACGCATATGGTAAATTCCATTCCATCCAGTTTTGTTCCAGTAAACAAACTCTGAGAAAAAGGAAACATCCATTCATTCATTCCCCCAGAAGAGAGGAAAATCTTCCGAAATTTATTGGTCGTCTCATTAAAATTTGTG
The DNA here is from genome assembly GCA_039081455.1 of Macrobrachium rosenbergii. Taxonomy (NCBI): domain Eukaryota; kingdom Metazoa; phylum Arthropoda; class Malacostraca; order Decapoda; family Palaemonidae; genus Macrobrachium; species Macrobrachium rosenbergii. The sequence goes on from JANJGK010000050.1 coordinate 6,185,558, forward strand.
CAAATCTTAGCTCGGCCAAGTGTCAGCTAAGCTGAGATTGCATTGTATTTGTTCGCTGTATTTGTTAGTTGTTTCTATTCACACGCACGTGCTGAACTGTCCCCTGTCCCATGGAATCGGTAAAGTAAACAAAATTAAGTCTCTAGAATAAAGTAAATATTTCCTTTTCCTTTTCCCTTAAGCACGTGAGATATTGTTGGCAGAAAATTTGCCTGTGCATGGCAAACTAAGGAATTTTTTTTGTGTGCCCGTCATATTCTACCAAGTTTTAATTTCACGCTTTTGAAATAAGCACATTCTTTTCTCATCGCATTTAATGCATTTTTTTTTCTCTCTCTCTCTCTTAGCTGAAGAGCCAGCTACATTGTTTCTCACATTTAATTGCGTATATTTAGAAGTAATTGTTCCTATTTGCCTAGAGCAATAGAATGTTATAACATCTGCTGAGCCGCCAGCATAATCATTCATTCACGCATTTAATTGCGAATTTTTCGAAGCTACCGCTCTCCATTTCCCCAGAGCAACTTTATAATATTTGCTGCCACTGCCAGCATAAGCATTCCTTCATGCACTGTAACTATTTACAGTATGTGAGCAAGTAAGAATTCAAAAGCATTTTAAGAGGTATCCAGTTCTACGTAAACCTGTTATTTTAATTCGCCCAGCCTTGACAATTCTCTGCAAATCATTATTTAAGGCTTGTGTTAAACCTTGTGCTAAAAAATCCAAGTCCTTACGGAGCTGATTATTCCAGTTCATTAGAACAACCTTAAGTCTTCTTAGACTTACTGAATTAGTTCATTAGAACAACTTTGAGTCTTACGAGACCCCAGATCGCTCATTGAGCACAAACCCTAAGTTCTCAGGAACCCGATTAACTGTGTTCAACACGTACAAACCGTTGTTCCCCGGAACGCCTTAATTTCACGCTATCGCCGGCCAAGTGCATGCTTGACATAAAATCCTAGTTACGTCTTTCAAGGCATTAAAATTCGTTCATCACGAACAAACCAAGTCTTATTCAGACATATTAAAATTCGTTCATCACAAACAAACAAACTAAGTCTTATTCAGACATTAAAATTCGTTCATCACGAACCATCTCTCTCTCTCTCTCTCTCTCTCTCTCTCTCTCTCTCTGTGTCGTAGTCTTTCCTTTCTCTCTCTCTCTCTCTCTCTCTCTCCCTCTCTCTCTCTCGTCCGTTTCTTTTAGCGCAATGTGTGTTTGCGTGTAGCGTGATGTATTTTCCTTTTCTCTCTCTTGCTGACTTCGAGCTTCGTATTTCCTTCTTTGCAGAGCGGCATATGTCCTTTATTTCTTCTGTTTTCTGCTTCACTGATTCTCCTCGGTGTTCTACGTAAATGATTTACGTGTCATCGTATCTTCTTCTATCAGGAGATTAATCTCGCCTTCACTTGTTCATCCCACCTAAGCTATCATCACTTTTCTGTCTTCTTTCTCGTATCTCACCTAAGCTTGTTTATTCCTCGTAGGTGTCACCAGCTGAGCCTTCTTTCGTTCTTCTATTTAACAGGGCCAACACTAAGGTAGAGTGACCGGAGTTTTGGGTGTTCGGTCCTTTTGCTACGAGCGGCGATGTTTGCTATCTTTGACTGTTGGCTATGTTTTGGGATAAAGTGGAAAAGAGATTCTTAATCCTTTTTTCTGGTTTATTTTTATACTTCTTGTCTATGCAGGTTCCGCCTTTCTCTCTTTACTTAATTGGTTCGAGACTTAAAATTCTGATTCGAGACTTAACATTCTGATCGTAAGAGACCTACTCTTTATCACTCTAACACACACTTCTACCCATGCTGTCTTCTCTTTATGGTTTCTCTGCTTCACGTATTTTATTGCTCTGCTTCCACTCTTCTATTGTTCTGCTTCTACTGTCTGTTTTTCAGTGCGTTTCTCCTTATATCACGTATCTTTCTCGGTGTCAACCGTGACGTCACAAAATTTTCTAAGTCCCAAATTTGGACTTTGATTCTGCTCGTTGGTTGATGCGACTCTGTCACAACACTTCCCACTTCACACACTCTGTATCTCTCTCCCCCAAATGTCTTTTCTCTACTACTGGTCTGATTCAAAACTCCCCTTTATATGGGGTCTGCCCTTGTGTCACAGCCATTGCCAAATTTAATATCCTTTTCCTGTGTTTTCACTTCTATTGTCTGTTACACCAAACTTCATGTGTAGATTGATTCTTTATTTATCGTTCGATTAAGCACTATATCATTACTGGGATAATGGCACTGTGATGCCGGAGTGTCGCACAACCAACTGTTCAAAATGTTTTGGCCAACTACCCAGCTGACTCCGGCAGCTCCTAACTAAACTAAAGTAAATAACATGGCTACAAGGACTCCTAACAACATGCATATTAGGAATGACATATAAGTTCTACAAGTTAACTTGAAATGTTAAAGCAAATACTTATGCAACATAACTTCAATCTAGTTGAAATAGAACTTGAAGGGAAAAAAACACAAACATAATGCTGCAAGCAAATCTTGTGTGTTTTAGCAAAAGTCAAATGTAGTGTACGCTTAAAACTCAAACAGTAAAATGGAATTTACTATCCAAGTTACATTGGGTTTACTTAGCCCTCAGTCCTATCTAATCAGGTGGGACGCTTTCTTTTTATTATTCATAGTATTCGATGTTTTTGATGATTTGTTTACTTCCTTTCTCTTCTACTAAAAACGAGGGTTATAATGCTTCTTGGTTTAATGACAAGGAGGAGGATCTTGCAAAGCCTTGATGGCTGCCCTCTCGACTTTGCATTTCTTGAAATGTCCTGAAGAAATACTCTGGTGGTGTATTTTGTGTGTGTCAACAAATGCGTTAGGTATGTGAATTATACTTGAATGGTTTACATTGTAAATTGTGTTGTTAAAATGTGTTATGTAAATCTCTTTGACTTCCTTAATGTGAATATGAGTATCTTTCTGTGTAGTGAGTTTTGTGTCCATTATCCAACACTAAAGTATGATTGGCCACACAAGTAAGGAAAGTGGTAAAAGAGTAAGACTTGTAGATCTTTTCTGTATTTACTGGAACAATAATCACTAAGTTTTTATTAGTTAAAGCGGTTCCAGGAAGTGGATAGAGTAAGTATGTTAGTTATTACCATAAAATTTAAATTCATGGTTTAAAAAAAAAATTCTTTTCTCAAAATCACTTAATATCTATCTTACCCCCCTCTTCTTTAGTCTTCTATTTAGGAGATTCCCTCTTAAAAATTATTAGTTATGTTTGGTTAGAAAATTAAAATATAAGTGAAAGTATTCTGAAATGATTGTATTACATTTTAAAATTTTACTTACGTTCCCTCGTTCATAAATATTCCACTTTTAGTTAAAGGAAAAGTAAATTCGAAGTTATTGCGCATTAACCCCAAATTTTTTCGCTATAGAACCAACTAATCAAAGTAAGAATTGCAACAATACAAAAAAATTTTTATTCCTAAGTTCTCTTGACCTTATTCTTATTTACCCAAAATCCCTCTTCTTTTAATGATTCAGCATATGTGGAAGGTACTAGGCTATTTATTTTCTTCACTTTCGCCTTTGTACATCTGTGACTTTGTATGGTCCAATGAATTTGGCGGCTAACTTTTAATTAATTCCAATTCTTACTTCCTTCTTGATGTAGACTTCATCTCCTATCTTGTCGTCTGCTGGCTTTAATCCTTCTTGATGTTTGTCTATCATGATCTCCTAGGCTTCTTCTAGATTCTTGTGTAACTGCGTATGAAATACCTTGAAGTTACTAATTCTTATCTTCATGATTATCTTCAGAATGATTTGGCTGTAGTGGCTGATTCAGCCATGCATATGGTCACCTTGGTTCAAATGCCATCAAAGCTTTTATGGGTGTTGCTCGTATACTGGTATGATTCCTAGCATTTAATGGCAATTGGACTAGAGGTAAATTGATATACTATTCAGGATCCTGTCCTACTGTATGCCTTAATGAATCCAGGACTTTTCTGTTGTTACTCTCTACTAAGCCATTGCTAGCTGGATGATACGGTTGTATCGTTACCTTTTCAACCTTGAATGCCTCACAAAATCCTTGAACTAATGAGTTACAGAATTCTGCGCCATTGTCAGACATTATATGATAAGTTGTGGAGCAGAATATCTACAAAATATTTTGTCAAAGAGAACAGCTGCACATTCTTTAGCTCCTTTGTCCGTTATTGGTATCAGCTCTGTATACTTAGTAAGTGCATCTATACGCACTATTATATTTCTATTGCCCTTACTCGTGGTATTCAGGTTAGTGATGATATCTATGGCTACTCTTTTGAATGGAGTTTGTGTAAAGGGGTATTTCCCCAAAAGTACTTCTTTATCTGTTCTTCATTTGTAACTGTTGCAAGTATTGCAAATTTTCACATATTTGCCAACATCCTTGTAAATTCCTTTCCAATGGAAGGATCCTTTGATTAGCCTAACTGTCTCATCTCTTCCTGGGTGTGCTCTCATGTCGCCATTGTACATTGGTTCAATGATTTTACTTCCTAGGCTCTTAGGTACCTATGGGTCACACCTTGAAAAGACCTAAAAGGGTCGAATTCCTCACATATCCAAACTAGTATGTCGACCATGATGTTCACTGCATCTACGGGACATCCACTTCTCTTACTCAGTTCTATTTGTTCTTGATGATCGAATTTCCTTTTATTTTTCCCAAATCTGAAGATCTTTAAATCTTCATCCTTTCCTTGTTTCCTTATGAAGGTTTGCCTGGAAAGTTCTTCTGTACAGTGCATGGTAAACACATTGCATATAGGTTCACTTGGCTTTATTCCTTGACTGATCATATTTTTACTATCTCCTTCTGGGATGTACCTTGATAATGCGTCTGCTAATTTATTGTTTTTCTCTGGTACATATTTAGGTTCTATGTCATAATCTTGGGTAGTCATAAACCAACAAGCTCTACTTCCGGAAAAATTCGGATTCTTGAGCATTTCTACTGTAGCAGAATGATCAGTGAAGACAGTTATCTTATAACCAAACATAATATATCTGAAATGCTTTAAATTGTCTATTATGTCTAGAGACTGTTAGTGAGTAGTATTTTTTTTTTTGTAGGTTTTAGTTTTCTACTGTAGTAAGCTATGGCATGGTATTTGTTATCATGCCTTTGTATCAAGCACGCTCCTATACCAATAGAACTGGCATCTGTGGCTAAAGTCTGGGAAACTAAGTACTGGTGGGTGTGTTAGCCTTTCCTTCAGTTCATCAAAGTTCTTCTGTTGCTTGGTTTTTTCACCAGAACGGTATGTGTTCCTTCAATAGTTCGGTCAATGTCGCGGATATGGTTGCAAAGTCCTTTATAACTTTTGGTAAAAGCCTGCCAAACCCAAGATTGACTTCACGTCCTTCTTACAACGAGGCGCAGGATACTCTTTAATCGACTTGATTTTTAAGTCGTTTACTTCCACACCCTTTTCACTTAATGTGTCCCAGGTACTATATTTTCCTTCTAAGGAAAGTGCACTTTTTAAATTTTAATTTTAGGTTTGCTCTCCTTAATATCTTTAGTTTTATGTGTTCTTCAGTGGTGTCTGTTGCTATTATCAAATCATCTATAGAGCAATGTACAGCCTTGTCTAGTAAATCACTTAAAATTTTATCCATTAATCTCACAAATGTTGCTGGGCTTGACTTTAGACCAAAAGGCATTCATACATATTGACATCTGCCATTGCTAGTGGAAAAGGCAATCAGTGGTTTACTTTCTTCGTCTAAAGTAATTTGTAGAAATCCTTGTAACAAATCTATTGTGGTGGAATATTTCTTGGATCCAATCTCTCATGGATGGCATCGGATAAGGATCATTTTCGGTTATCTTATTCAACCTTCTGAAATCAACCACTGCTCGGTAAGTTTTGTCTTTCTTTGGAACTTACAGAAGTGGAAAAGACCAAGGGGATCTTGATGGTTCCATCATTCCTTGCCTCTTCATTTGTTGAACTTCTCTTTCAATAATCTGCGCCTGGGAATGTGCTACTCTATAAGCTGGTAAATAGGTTTGTTTGTATTCTGTGGGATATCTATTCTGTTGGTTATTTCATCTGTATTGCCAAGTGTGTCTCCCTCTATGGCGACTATATATCTACTCTTATATTCACTCAGTAAATGTATGAGTTTTTCTCTAGCAAAGCCTTCCTAGATGTCCTTCAAGTGAGTCCACATCTTAGCTCTTCTCAGATCTGTTTCATGAGTTGATTTTGCATTCTCTTCATTGATTGGTGCTATTGTTTCCTTTCCTGTAACTTGAATAGGGAAAGTGTATACCTCTGCCAAACCTGTTTCTGTACCTTGTGATAAGCTATTATGCATTCCAGAGGCCATGAAATAGTGTTTTTCGTAAACAGCTTTTAAACCAAAGTATGGATTTCTATGATAATAAAGCATTGAGTGTTTTTAACATTGTCCTAATTTATGGTAGTGCACTGAATTGACAGATGTGCTTAATTAAGCCGTCTACGCTTAGAAAAAAGACCAACTTCTTGCTTGTCCTCAGAGCGTTTCGAACAAGTGGTGCTTTATGACGTGTCTGCGACGCAGAGCCATCCCCTTACCTAACCCCCAACCCTTCTTAGTACTATCGGTAACCCTTGTGCTCACCTGTCCTGCCCTTCTTCCCTCCTTCCTGCCCTGTTCCCTCCATTATCATTATTATTTCCTTTCTACAGCATGCATTGTACATATAAAATGAACCCAGAGAGCAAAAAAATATTCTATGCTGGTTGATAATTCGAAAGTGTAACTACAGGATATGCACAGAATGGTTGAGTGCTTTGCACGAATTATCGTATTTGGTAATCTATCTCATTTGACTGGTTTAAGATATTTGGAAAATTTTCTTAGTAAGTATTAGTAATCATCGGCAGCAGTTGTAGAACCACACGATTTCAAACAAGTACCACTGTATTCATGGCAAATATGTTGCTTTGTCCGCGACATTGCAAAACTGCAATTGAGTTGAAACTTAAAAATTTACAACATGGAAAAATAAAAAAAACCAGTCTGAGGGTTAGTTTAAATCGGTAAGTGAATCATGATTTCAATAATTACATCAGGGACGCACTAACGCAGTCGGCCGACTGCGTTAGTGCGTCCCTGTAGTCCTGGTTCGACCCCACGGGACGGTGGACTTATTATCAACTAAAAAATTCCCCTTCGGTAACATATATGAAAATATATTATTTCCGAGGTAGAGCGAATTGGATATTAAAGGACGTTTGTAGCTTTCTGATTGTATATGAATCACGGTGATGTGATAAATAGTCATATATATATATATATATATATATATATATATATATATATATATATATATATATATATATATATATATATATATATATATATATATATATATATATATATATATATATATATATATACATACATACACACACACACACACACACACATATATATATATATATATATATATATATATATATATATATATATATATATATATATATATATATATATATATATATATATGAAAGATATCCCTCATCTTCTTAAGAATTTTGGTGTTAATGTCGCATTTAAGAACAATAAAACAATGAAAAATGTACTTATCAAGAACTCCCCTGACAATACTAAAGGGTGTGTATATAAAATTCCGTGTAAGTCTTGTGGCAACTTTTATATTGGCCAAACCGGGAAAGCACTGGAAAAAAGAATTGAACAGCATAAGAAATGTGTGAGATATGCACAGGGGAACAGTGGTATATTTGTACATGTTAGTGAGAACAATCATGCTATCAACTGGGAAGGGGCAAAAAGGATTGTATATTCTAATAATGCACTGAAAAGGAATATCATTGAATCTAGCTTTATAAAAGAAAGTTACAACCATAATATGAATATCAGTCAAGGGATGTATAAACTTGATCCTTTAATATCAAAAGAAATTTGTAAATTGTTTAAACTTTAAGGTAGGCAGTAGAGATGTATGAAAATAGGACCATCATATTTGTAAACACAGTACGAGGGTAGTAGTGTTAATGAGTTTCCAAACTCCGCCTCCGTGACACCTGTCAGGTGTGGATCTGAGGTGGCGTATGGTTTGTTTATCAGCATTGTCCCCTGAGAGTATATTGTGATTTTTAGCCAAATGAGTTTTGAAGGCCACTCCTACCTCGACACCGGCCTGGGTGGGGATATGTAGTCTCTAATGGTTGTGTATGTTGGTCAGTACTGTTCTTAAAGTATATATATTTGTGACTTCTCATACTCTGTATCAGTCCTTCGTCAATGGCTTGGAAATAAAGTCGAAACCTGTGGTAATGTGTGATAAATGAATCACGTACAAAAGTGATAATAATCATGTATATATATATATATATATATATATATATATATATATATATATATATATATATATATATATATATATATATATATATTGATTAATTATGGCTGCTAAAACTGGCGTCATAATCATTGAATAAATAATTCAGTATATATACACACACATATATATACTATATATATATATATATATATATATATATATATATATATATATATATATATATATATATATATATATATATATATATATATATATATATATATTGTTACATGTGAGGGTCTTGGTTGATCATGTATTATTCAATTTACGTAATTTTTACGGCCCTGCAAACCAAGATTACACGTAACCTGCCACTTGAAGCCAAAAGTTAACCTCAAAGACAGTCGTTAATTAGCCAAAGGTCGCCAGTTAAGGGTAATTAACCTTAACAAGAATATTTGAGATGAATTTGATTTTAAACGCAACGGTTCTTCCAAACATTCGGACGCGAGGCATACAAAAGCATCGAGATTTAACCTGATTTTGCTCACCCTAAATCCTAGGTATTTTACTGGAATAACGGGGTTGAAGCTAACAATATAATAATTAGGCTTAACCTAGACTTCGTAAACACATATACAGTAAGTGGGGGATGAAGGAGGAAACAAAAGAAATGCGAAATACAGAAAAAAGATAAAAGAATGGGCGAAGTTTTGAACAAAAAGCGACTTTACCTTAGGACGAACGTTGTGCGCACCAACACCGCCGAACGGAGTCTTCGCAATTGCTTCTTCACTTCACTAATATAATAATAGACAAAGAAAGGGAGAAGAGGCCCCGTCGGACATGTGGTCTCTCCGAATGCTCCAGTCTCTCTGAAGTTCCCTGACCGGCCTAGGTCAAAAACAGTCACCCCAGGTGTCCACGTTCTTGTTAAAAACATTCGCCAAGAGACAGGTAGGAAGGAAAAAGGGACCTTAGGACCACCTATTCTTAAGGCTGATAGGGAAATTTTCCTATAGGGTAAAAGGCCTAACTTACCTATCCCGTTCTCCAACGGACGTTAAGGTTTGAACTGAAGACGCACCTATATAGACAACGTCTTTTCCCGGTCTCAGTCAGGCTGATATTTTTACAATCAAAAGTTACGAGGGCGAACAGCAGTAATATTTGTAAAAGCTCCCCCCCATAAGAGGGCCTTCACTCCCTTTTCGGGCGTGAAGGTCTATACTAAGCAAGCTGTTCGCCTCTCGTAGGTTACTCTCCTTCCCCTGAGCAGATTAGTCCTGGTTAGCCTACCTAGCTACAGAACTACCTAACCCTAGATAGGATACGAGCTATATTCACTACTTTACCTAATTCTAATAGTACTGGAAGGTGCTCACGGTTATTATAGGCTACCTCCTACAATCATGATGTGTTTTAGACCTAGCCTAGTGGTACATTCTATGATATTCCCTAGCCTAACCTATCCTAACCCGACCGTAGCACCAACATAAGAGTTAATATTCTAACTAAATTACAACATGGTTTATGTTTAATACAATTAAAATTTACTAGTTAATTCATGAGGGTTGCCTCATATGATAAATGGGTGCCTCACTGAGGTCTTAGGCCATGCGTGTCACGAGCATCATGGCTCGTTTCACAATAGTTAAGATTACTGAAATTAGTTAGGCTACTTACATGATTACTGCGGCTCGGTGGTAAGTGGAAAGAACAAGGCTACTAAATTGATGTACTGTACTTTAAGGTGGCCTAGGCTAGGTACAAGTAAAAGGAAGAGATCACACTGGCTACCTTCTCTGGGCAAGGGGCCAGGATCACTCTTAGATGTTAGGGCACTGTGCCGAGAGGGCACTAGTGCCAGGATGAGTGTATAGCTCGGCAACTACTGGGCTCTCTTCCGCCCCTTCTTCTTCTTCGGGTTCCTCCAAGGCCTATCAGTAGCTGGCCTAGCAGGTGATGAGAGCACCGACTCCGGGGACAGGCCAGAAGGGCTAGCGGGCGCGAAGTCATGGGCAACTGCAAAAGCTGCGACAACCGGAGCGAGAGCGATCTCGACTTCTGCATCCGAGGATGCCAGTTCCTGGTCTTCCAAGGAAGGGGTACCATTTCGATCCTCCAGGGGTTCCTCCCCTGGAGTCAAATTTTGCAAAGAAGAAGGTTCGGGTGCTGGAGGCTCTCCAGTCGCAATGATCAGCTGCATGGGGAATCCTAAATCTCCCGGAGGAGGATTCGCCTCATGATTTAGACCCGGCATGGGGGCCTTTTCCACTGGTAGCTCAACGTCCGTGGCGGACGGAGTCTGGCACTGCTCAGTGCTCGCAAGTGGCACTGGCAGCAGTTGAGGGTCAGGCATGCCTGACAAGGGGTCCGGAGGTGCATTACCTCTCGGACGACTTGGGTTTGGCTGCGGCAGAGATTCCTGCCCCAGCAGGAGATCGTAGCCTCTCGGTGAGTTTTGTTCGGGGGCGTCCGCTGGGCGTTGCTTGGTTGGGCAGCCCTCCCAATTTGTGGAGTGGTCTGCCCGCTTGCACGTCCTGCAGCGGTACTGCTCCTCCTGAATCTCTCTTCGCGGAGGGGGAAGACCTCTTGGTGGGCCAGCCCTTCGCAATTGGAGAGGGCTAGGCCTGGAATAGTTTGGGTTGTGCCCCTTCCGCGGACCACTTTGGTGGGCGGAAGGTGGAGGTTTGTCATGGTTGAGAGTTTTACATGTGGCCTCTGTGGAGGAGGTAACGCTGCTGCGAAGTGGCGTTGGTAATGGGCTTCCGCAGAGAAGATCCCGACCCAACAAGAAGACCACTCCGGGCCGAATTCCACCTACCACGCCAAGGCGGTGGGGTAGCGTACCCCAAGGCGTCGTAACCTGGAGTTGGACCGTGGGAACGGTGATGGTGTGGCCCTCTATCCACTTCATTTCCCACCGCGTTTCTTCGTCAACCATGGCACCGGCTGGCACTTGGGCCCTAGTGATCAGGCTAATGTCTGCCGCAGTGTCTACTGTGACCGGAAGGGTCACTGGCAGGCTAGTGCTCTGAAGAGGGGCCACCGAGATGAACTGGGTTTCCAGTCTCTCGGGGTAAAGGATCCGGTGCGGACCAGCAGCAGAAAATGAAGTGCTGATTAGGTTGACAAATTTGGTGGTGGGGACATGATGTGGACAGGCCGGAGATCCAGCATTGTAGTGGCTAGCAGCCCCACAGGATTTGCACGGGCCTTTTGGATGGGCTCGGTGGCCTGCAGTAACTGTTGGAGGAGAGGGCTGAGCGGATGAATCGGGAGCGGAGTTCTGGCTGGTAGGGTTAGGCTGCTTATTAGTGCCGAGTTTGTATCGGCACTCAGCTTCAGCGTGGCCCCCCTTCTTGCAATAGTTGCATAGGGTCTTGCTAGGCAGTCCACTCTTCGGGCGAGTGGAGTTCGAGAGGTAGGCTGGAGGGATGATTCGCTTCTGAGAGGTGCTATGCGACTGATTGAAAGTTTCCCACGAATCAGCCATGCAACAAGCTTCCATAAGTGTGGAGGGCTGTTTATCGTTAAGATATACCGCAAGGGGCCCTGGCACACATTGGAAGAGGTCTTCTAGCATGGTCCGATTGAAGAGATCCTCAAACGTCGTGCAGGCCAAGGAGTCGAACCAGCGCGTACCGGACTGGGTTTTGTGACATGCCCATTCTGTCCAAGACCAGCCGACTTCCTTGGCAAGACCTAGGAACCGTTGTCTCCATTTTTCTGGGGTTATCTCGTAGGCCTTTGTAATGACTCTACGAACTTCTGCCATGTTGCCTCTCTGGCTCTTCTCCAGTGAGCGAAGCGCTGCCTTGGCTTTTCCCTCCATATGCTTGGCTAGTATTAAGGCTCTCTCCGTCTCCGTGGTGCTGTAGTTATCGAAAAGAGCCTTGATCTCCTCCAGCCATGCTTCTGGCTCGTCCTCAGTCCACTTGGGGACTAGGGAATTGATGCTCGAAATTGGAGCGTTTGATGCAGCAGGTGTAGGACTGGAGGCTTGATGGCTAGCCATAGCTTCGGCATTCTCCATTTTCGCTCTCTCAAGCTCGAGCTCCTTCTCCTTTAGGGCTAACTCAGTTTCCTTGCAGGCTAACTCATGCTGTCTCCTTCTTTCTTCTCTTTCCTCTTCATACTTCCTCTGCTCGAGTCTTTCTTCCTTCTCCCGCTTGGCCAAGTCGTCCACTTGCTCCTTAACCCAGGTGGTAAGTTCTGAGCCGGTGAGACCTGCCGCCGTCCCCAGCCCCAGGAAGGTTTTATAATGCTCTGCTGCCATGGTTCTGGTGGGGAAGGGCGTCTAACCGGGTCGACTGGGCGTACTTGGGCAGCGAGGAAGTGTCTCTTCAATAATGACATGGCACCCTTTCAAAAGGTGGCACTGTAGTTTGGGTGTGCCGTGTACAGGTCACACTGGTGGCACTCAGTATCCCTAGGCACTGGTGCAGGTTAGGTCCCAGAAGAACTTTCTCTTCTGTGTTCCCTTTTGGTTTTGTTTTATTTATTTTTCTGGATTCTTGCTTGGTGGCACTTATGGTGCCAATGTGTTCCTAGGGCCCCTCTACTGGAGTCCAACTAGGCTATATGGGAGGAAAGGCACTCTACACCCCCTGCAGAGTGCAACAATCGAATGAGAGAAAGGGAAGGTAAGAGAGAGAGAGAGAGAGAGAGAGAGAGAGAGAGAGAGAGAGAGAGAGAGAGAGAGAGAGAAGTAAGCTATTCAAGTGATGACAGTGCTGCAAATTATTGGCACTGTGGAATAAAGTGAATTTGTTTTTTTTTTTTTTCTTTAAAGATCCTCGTGAGTGGCTGGTCCCAGTACCGGCCCCAGTGCTGGCCCCTTCTTTTTTCAGAGGGTGAAAACTACTGTTTGCTTCGGTCTGGATAGCAGGCCTCACTCGTGACCGACAGTTTATCACTGTATTGTAATTACTCTTAACTTGTCCTCATCTATTGTGGGACAGAGGTGTTTCTTTTATTTGGTTTATTGTATTCGAATTAATTAGCCTAGTGTCGGCCGTTCTTTCTTTGAAGAGGGTCATGTACACTTAGGTTAGGAATGCTTACTTGAACGACGAGAGAGAGAGAGAGAGAGAGAGAGAGAGAGAGAGAGAGAGAGAGAGAGAGAGAGAGAGAGAGAGAGTGAGAGAGAGAGAGAGAGAGAGATTTTCAATCAGCGAATTTCTTGCTGCTTGAGAACATGTAAACAAAGATTTTATACATGCACAATGGCATGGATCTTAATAAAATGATATAGATGCGTCGTCTTGGCTTCCTTAGGGATTACTTTATTATCTTAATTTTCCTGGGAGCCGACGTCACAAAAGTTTATCGTAAAATTTTAAATTCTCTTTATATGATTTTTATAGCAGGTATCTGTATAAGAGCTTGTTATTACTCCTAACTAAGGCCTATCTTTCCCTGCCTAAATTATCTTTTGGTTTTTTTTCTAGCTAAGATATTGCGAGGTGGGTTCGCTACGAAAGGAAAAAAAAATTATGCCCCAAGAGTGGCGGGGAGCAGAGTCGAGGTCACAATAACAAGGTCTTTGAGATGGCGGCCAAGGTCCCGTTAGGCCTAAATTTCAAAAACAACCTCGGGCGGCGAAGGAACACCAAAATGGCCGTTCTCTCACAAACAGTTCGAACAATTTCAAAACAACCGCGCGAACACGGCGGAGGAATCCAAGATGGCGGGTATTTTCTTTTTCAAACAAATTCAAAAACAACGCAACAAATGCAGGTATCCAGATTTTACTTTAAATATACCACTCATGCATAGCGTTTTACGTTACGGATGGAAAACTAAATTACCAAACAACTTTGTCTTTTGTTATCGTATTCTCACCCGGACATTAAACAAAAGAATGAAAAGAGAAATGCTAGCTTGCCTGCGTAAATTTACGTTGTTGAACGGTACCTTTATTGTGAAATTACTATTTCAGTTCGTTTGCTACTTCACTGACACGGTTTTGAATGATTCCCGCTATATGCAAACAATAGCGATCGGAATTGCCGACGCGATTTCTAAATTACTGTGTACATGAAACGGGCTCCGCGATTCGGCCTTTGAATTCGTTACTTGAACGACTTGATTCACGATCCGAACACGGTAAATGTCCTTGTCTTAAACGTTATAAATTATGACGCTCTGCTCTCGACGCACCCTTGCCTACCTACGCTAATTCTCGCTACACTTGTTATTATAACTATTCTCTTTACTGCTTATTATTATGCCTCGTTCCTTGTTTGGAAGAATGAAATGGAGTTCGATATCTGACTTTTATTTTTTTTTTTGGAATTAATGTAATTTAAATTTCCTTTTCTCCAGATTCTTTCTCTAAAATGTACTTTAGATTCTATGCAAGGTCGCCAATGTTACATGTGAGGGTCTTGGTTGATCATGTATTATTCAATTTAGGTAATTTTTACGGCCCTGCAAACCAAGATTACACGTAACCTGCCACTTGAAGCCAAAAGTTAACCTCAAAGACAGTCGTTAATTAGCCAAAGGTCGCCAGTTAAGGGTAATTAACCTTAACAAGAATATTTGAGATGAATTTGATTTTAAACGCAACGGTTCTTCCAAACATTCGGACGCGAGGCATACAAAAGCATCAAGATTTAACCTGATTTTGCTTACCCTAAATCCTAGGTATTTTACTGGAATAACGGGGTTGAAGCTAACAATATAATAATTAGGCTTAACCTAGACTTCGTAAACACATATACAGTAAGTGGGGGATGAAGGAGGAAACAAAAGAAATGCGAAATACAGAAAAAAGATAAAAGAATGGGCGAAGTTTTGAACAAAAAGCGACTTTACCTTAGGACGAACGTTGTGCGCACCAACACCTCCGAACGGAGTCTTCGCAATTGCTTCTTCACTTCACTAATATAATAATAGACAAAGAAAGGGAGAAGAGGCCCCGTCGGACATGTGGTCTCTCCGAATGCTCCAGTCTCTCTGAAGTTCCCTGACCGGCCTAGGTCAAAAACAGTCACCCCAGGTGTCCACGTTCTTGTTAAAAACATTCGCCAAGAGACAGGTAGGAAGGAAAAAGGGACCTTAGGACCACCTATTCTTAAGGCTGATAGGGAAATTTTCCTATAGGGTAAAAAGCCTAACTTACCTATCCCGTTCTCCAACGGACGTTAAGGTTTGAACTGAAGACGCACCTATATAGACAACGTCTTTTCCCGGTCTCAGTCAGGCTGATATTTTTACAATCAAAAGTTACGAGGGCGAACAGCAGTAATATTTGTAAAAATATATATATATATATATATATATATATATATATATATATATATATATATATATATATATATACATACACAATATATATATATGTATGTGTGTATATATATGTATGTGTATATATACGTGTATGTATGTGTATATATATATATATATATATATATATATATATATATATATATATATATATATATATATATATATATATATATATATATATATATATATATATATATATATACACACATACACACGCACACACACATATATACAGTATATATATGTGTATATATATACACACACACATATATATATATATATATATATATATATATATATATATATATATATATATATATATATATATATATATATATATATATATATATATATATATATATATATATATATATATATATATATATATATATATATATATATATATATATATATATATATATATATATATATATATATATATTCTTTGCTGCTACTTATCATGTCTCAGTCTTTAGGAAATTCAATACAAATAACATCCACCCACTCTCAGAACATACTAAGCCAAATCAAGGAAATAGCCAAAAGAAAAAAAAAAAGAGCGAGAGATAAATCTTATCAAAACAGACATTACGATCTTCAGAACTCAGTGACAGGCTTTCAAGACTTTGTGGTTTCTCTCGGCCTCAAGTACCAACGATATAAGGTCGACCTCGAACTTTGTAATGCAATACGTTTTGTCACTCGAACCTCATTAAGGGATTGTGGGAGTCACTCTAATGTTTTTAAATTTATTTCCTGGTAACACAGTCGCGGAGGTCGGATGATCTCTCTCTCTCTCTCTCTCTCTCTCTCTCTCTCTCTCTCTCTCTCTCTCTCTCTCTCTCTCTCTCTCTCTCTCTCTTTCATGAACTTCTTTTTTCTGGCACTAATGGCTTTAGTGGTGGGATTCATATATCACAAGGTTTATATTTTTTATTTTTTTTACTTTTTACAAAGGATGACATATGGCAACCCTCTGTATCACTTGAAAATATATTCTTGATATTTTCTTTCTTCCATGAGTCATATCTACATTGAACCTGCCCTCTCTCTCTCTCTCTCTCTCTCTCTCTCTCTCTCTCTCTCTCTCTCTCTCTCTCTCTCTCTCTCTCTCTCTCTCTCTTTATATATGTACTGTATATATATATTATAGATTTATATATATGTATATATATATACGAGTATATATATATATATATATATATATATATATATATATATATATATATTTGAAACATAACATAAATTAATTTCGTGAGTAACTCTCTATCTCTCTTTAAGAAACAACAACAACAACAACAACAACAACAACAACAACAACAACAACAACAACAATAATAATAATAATAATAATAATAATAATAATAATAATAATAATGCACAAACACACTCGAATATGCTAAATGACAAACTGACATGACGTATCTTATTTAATAATAACAAAGAATGCTTTCTTCCACTTTTTATCTTTAATGATTAAATCTCTATTAACAAAACATATAATTTATATAATATATTGAAATAAAGGTAAAAATAATAAAAACCGGGGATTATCCGAAATGTCAGACATTTTGGAAAAGCCTCAAATAGCAACGTATTAAGTGGGGGAACCGCACAAGTGCAGTCTTTTTAGACGGGAAATTTGCTGTCCTATCATTGGTTGTCGATGACATCATATATTACTTCTTCTGCCTACGTCATCAAATATTGCCATACACCTCTAACAATCCAACTCGTAACCTTCATTTTTTAAAAGATATCTCGTCTTTGTGTAATATCCCTTTGTCACAAAGTCTTAAATTCCATGTACAGTATTTGCAAATGAATTGTAATTAAGAAATTCACTTTAACTGGTAATTACTCATTATTTTTCTTCATCGAAGAGTTACCAGCTTTTGTTTTACTGGAGTACAGTGTGAATTCTTATCCGGGGACTAAAACTCTACCTTAACTTTTTCTTGCCAAATTAAGGCTATAAAATCTTATTTACCTCCTTAATGTTTCTTATAATCTTCTATATAGTTCAGTTAAATGCAGTGAGAGATGAAGACCAATTAAAGAAGCAAAAATAACTTTATTGTAAAATTATAGTTCACCCAAATGACTACAGTAGATGAAGGTAGCATCTGCATGTTACGAAAAAGACTAGTCGGTTATCTTCTTGGAGACAACGAGCAAATACCATTACACATCTAACGATTCAGTACCTTTAATAGCTACCATGATTCAAGACCATACACCCACTAAATTGTATATTTGTCGAAACTTATATCTTTTGTTTTCTAACAAAAGTGGCACCTGGCAACTCCTTCGTGACGTAAGCAGCAGGAGTTGAAAATCTACGCTCCCATTCATATCCTTGGCTGATGACGTCGTTGGGCAAAGTAAGCACACCATTTCTGTTATGGTAGTAAGTAATATGGACGCTTGGTGTGGGGTGTTTTTGATGGCTTATAGTCCATTCTACCTATTAATATTTTGTATTTATTTCATGCAAATAAATTCCATGGAAATTTTATTTTAAATTATCAGTTTTTTTGCCAATACGCTAATTGATAACTTCAATTATGGTTGCTGTAAAAATTATAAACCATTTTGAAACTCAAGAGGTCTGATACAATCTATGAATACAATTTCAATAAGAAGTTCAATCCTGTACCTATTGTAAATATTTATATATATCCATTTACCATATTTTTTTAAAGATATAAGAAGCAAGTAGCTTGAATACTGACAATAGAGTAGTGATTCTGATAGCTGTAATTTAGTATCAGTTATGTATGATTAGTACAAACAATTGTGAGTATTTTCCATAATACAACTGTCATATTATAGTACGTTGGTATTTAGTACAATAATTTTTTGTTACAAGTACTACAAGCAGTCGAAGGCTGTCACTTACTATAGATGATACAAGAATTATATAAATATATAAATGCTGTTCTTCCACCTTTATGCTGTCCCCTTTCATTTTATAAATATATATTTAATAATGAATAATGAATAATGAATTTCTCTATAAAACTTACAGTCTTCATGACATATATGCAGTAGTGAAGGTTGTGTGTAATTTAAATTTAAAATTCAAACTGCTACCTGGTGTTGAGCCGAGGTCTGCATATATATATATATATATATATATATATATATATATATATATATATATATATATATATATATATATATATATATATATATATATATGTGTGTGTGTGTGTGTGTGTGTGTGTGTGTGTATATATATGTATATATTATTATAATTTACAAGGAGTTGCTGCACAGCGCACCTCCCCCCCCAACCTAATTTGCCCTTTGTTTATTGAGAGTAGAATCGTCGCCACATGGCCGGTCCTAGTGACCTAGATATCAGAACACAGTTATCAACATTTCGATCTGTCCCTTTCTTTACCCGGAACAAGCATTGAGATGGCGCAGGTTAAAAACGGCAAAGATACGAGGCTAGATGCTGCTCCCTTAAGCAGCTTAGCCCAACTAAGCTGCTTAAAACAACCTTCTAAAGGCAGATTAAGCTGTTGAATTGTCTTTCCTTTTGCAGGATACCTGGGAAGAGGCAACCTGATGGTTGAGCACCTGGCAAATGACACATTGTTTGCGCACAGCTCCAGTTATCGGCAGAAGTTTGCACGCGGCCACGACACACTGCCGGTGCCTTAAAAGGGAAGGGCAGGAGATCTAAAAAGGAGTAGAAGTACAGTAGCAGTAGAAGTACGGTAGCAGTCGTAGTCGTAGGGGAGGTAGCCATACACGCGGGCAAGTGATACATTTGCTGAGAGACCTTCATTCCCCCCTTTCCAACTCCAGATCACAGTCATCCTCGAGTGACAGTGTGCATTGCCATACGTGTGATCGTCCCTCATCATCCTTCGCCAGAGACCCGCTTCCCCTAAGGTAAAGTGTGAGTAAAGACTTTTCAGTTACGACAGTTTGCCCTTTAGAAAGTTATTGGGGTGCCAGTATTTCACCTCTGTCCTTGTGCCAGTTTATCCAGTACCATTTCCAATGTCCTGTGTTCAAGTGTAAAGTGGTCATTCATTCCTCGAGTCCTTGGCACCCTCAGTGCAGACTCGAGTCATATTCTCTGTTAATCTCCTTTACTGGCGTGTAATGTGTAAATCTCTCTTGCAGAGGGACCTATTCGCAGTGGACTCATCTTGGACTGTGCCTTGCCCTTAGTCAAGACTCCAGTAGAAGGATCTTCAGGCGTTGCAAGCCCTTTAACAATTTACTTACCCATTTTCCCTTCTAATGCTTTCTTTTGTAAATATAATTCCTTAATTTATCCCAAGTGTTTACGTAACATTTCCTTATGAAGTAGAGCCTTCAGCTCCTAAAATCATCCCCTGTTTTTTGTTTTTTACGATTTCCCTTTATGCAAGTCAGAACTCCAATGCCAATTTAATAAAGTTTCCATTGCTGGCCTGTAAAAATACCATAAACCCAGGGAAATTCGTAAAAAATATATATATATATATATATATATATATATATATATATATATATATATATATATATATATATATATATATATATATATATATATATATATATATATATATATAATGTGTGTGTGTGCTTTTGCCACTTGTGCTGGCATTTTAAAATTTGTAAGGTATTGAGGTATTCGGTTATTTAATTTTGTAACAGCCTTGTGTGGCTTGTTTGTTTGCTTTACCTGCACTCCTGTGTTTTTGTTTTGCCAGTGTGAGGCGACGTTTGCCGCCAGCTCTTTGGCAGAGTCAGTCAGGTCCAGGGCAGCAGGAAGTCTAGTCCTGGGCAGCAGGAAGTCCGGTTCATAGCAGCAGAGAATCGGTATGTTGGTAGCAGAGCAGCGGGGAGTCATATGGATGTGCGACAGGGATTACATACCTTTTGCCTTCGGAGGGAGGTGGAGGACCTCTTTATCTGTTAATATGACATCTTCCCTGATGGCAGCATGAGGATGTTTCGATGGTTCTCAACCATGGTCATCTGTGAGAGGATATGTTCCTTTGGCAGCAATTCTGTTTTGTGGATTTGTTCCTGTTCCGCAGCCAGTGGCTGCCTCGATGCCTCGACCATGTTCATCTGTTTGCATCCTTGTTGACAGTGGTGACCATCTCGACTACTCTTCAGTTTGTTTGTTTTTGTGGTGTGCTGCTTGGGTGGTATTTATTTTACTGCTTTTGTTTTTATTTATAATGCTGCTTGAATTTGTATTTATGCCGTAACATTTATTTGACTGCTGATGTATTTATTATACTGCCTGTTTTTGTATTATGCTGCCAGTGAATTATTTATGATATTGTTACGCTGCTTAAGAATTTTTTAACTGGGTTTTTATTGTTGCTGCCTTTGTTATTGTTAATTCATTATATATATATGTTTATTTGACTTTTTTGTAATTGGACCTGACTCACTTGTACATTTGTATATAATAAATTAATCTTAAGGCTGTATTTTGCGGTTTTGTTCTGCTCCTTCCTCCTTTGTTTGTCACAACTGCTGTAGTCATTCCAGTCCCATTATATGTTTTTATTTTGAACCTGCTGGTCTCTAAATGACGAGACCATTACAGTGTCTAATATATATTGTTGTAATTTTAAAGCTTGGGTCTTGCTAGATCAATGGGGTATACTAGGATGATGTGCAACTTACCTTAATTACCACAAAAATCTGGACTCTGGCCCTGGGGACAGCTTAAACTACAAACAACAAAAATGCCTGAAAGGCTACTTCAGGGGGGAAGTGATTAGATAAACTCTGGGGTTTAACTTAATTCATAACATTTACAAAGAAACACAACGGGAGAATGGTAGCGTAATTCTGGAGATAATGAGGCGAAACAAATGACGGGGAATTCCAGGAGGGAATACAAAAGATACAACATTCGGTTGTATCTTTTTTGACATAACCTATTAGAACACTGCCGTAGCACCAACATAAATGACTATGAATTAGCTAAATTACAATATTCTTACAAGTATACAATTTCTTACACTGTAATGTATAATCACAGTACACAAAGAAGTAACCTGAGTTCTTTAAATGAGTTTTTATATGGAAAATGCTTTCCTCAATTGAGGTAGTATGCCATGTGTGTCATGGGCTCAATGGGTCTATTCACAACAGTTACAATTACTGGCTTAACAAGTTATACCAATCACAAGGATACTACTACTAATCGTGGTCTAGGCTGTTACTAAGGTAGAGATCATGTCGGCTACCTCCTCTGGGCAGGAGCCAGGATCACTCTGAGATGGAAAGGCACTGTGCCAAGGAGGCACGAGTGCCAGGGTAAGTGCGTGGCTCTGACAACTACATGGCTCTCTTCCACCCCTTCTTCTTCTTCTTTGGGTTTCTCCAAGGCCTATCTATGACAGGGTTAAGAGTTGATGAGGGCACCAACACTGGGGAAAGGCCAGAAGGGCTATTGGGCGTGAGGTCAGGCTTAACCTCAGAGGCTACTGGAGGACTCCTTACTCCGGCTGCTGCGACAACCAGAGCAAGAGTGGCCTCAACCTCTGCATCCGAGGAGGCCAGTTCCTGGTCTCCCAGAGAAGGTGTAGCAGTTTGATCCACCACAGATTCATCCTCTGAGGACATGTGGTGAGGAAGAAGTGTCGGGTGCTGGAGGGTCACATGTTGCTAAAATCAATGCTGTGAAGATTTCTGGATCTCCCATAGAAGGATTCATCTCATGATCTGGACCTGGCACAGGGTCCAATTCTAGTGAGGGCTCAGTGTCTGAGACGGATGGAGTGTGGCACTGCTCAGAGCTCGCAAGTGGCACTGGCAGAGAATGGCGGTCAGACATGCTTGCCTGATGAGGTCTGGAGGTGTAATACCTTGTGGATAGCTTGAGTTGGGCTGAGACAGAGATTCCTGTCCCAGCTGGAGGTCAGAGCCTCTTGGAAATTCTTGATTTGGAGTATCCACTGGGCATTGCTTATTTGGGCATCCCTCCCAATTAGTGGAGTGGTCTGTCACCTGGCATGCTCAACAGTGGTACTGCTCCCCTTTAGTGTCCTTTCGTGCAGAGGGAGGACTTTGTTGCTGGCCGTCCTTTCATGGAGAGGGAGGACTAGGCCTGGAATTGCACAGAGTTTGCCCCTTCTGTTGACCACTTCGGCCGGCGGAAGATATTTCTTCTTGTTTTGGTGGCATGTCAGTCAAAGTGGGTGTGCTTGGGTTTGGTGATTCTACAGTCATGGCTGTGAAGTGGCGTTGGGGAAGGACTTCCCAAGAGGTCCTGACCCAACTGGAAGTCCACTCCGGGCTTGATTCTACTCACTATGCCAAGGCGGAAGTAGCGTACCCCAAAGTGTCATGACCTGGAGCTTGACTGTGGGAATGGTTTTGATGTGGCCCTCTACCCATTTTATCTCCCACCGAGTTTTCTCGTCAACCATGGCACTATCAATCAGGCTAACGTTGGCTGCAGTGTCTACCGTAACTGGTAGGGCCACGGGCAGGCTAGAGCCATTAAGGGGTGCCACCAAGATGAACTGGTTATCCAGCCTCTCGGGGTGAGGTATCTTCTGTGGCTTGACCGTGGAGAACGTGGTGCTAATTAAGTTGACGAACTTGGTGGCTGGGACTTGATTTGGGTAGGCCGGATGTCAAGCACTATAGTGGCCAGCAGCACCACAGGATTGACAAGGGCCCTTTGGGGGCTCGGTTACCTGCAGTGGTCGTGGGTGGAGAGGGCTGAGTGGAAGTAGAGGGAGAGGAGTTCCAGTTATTGGTAGGAGGTGGCTTATTGTTGCCCACCTTGTAGCGGCACTCGGATTAGGCGTGCCAACCTTCTTACAGCGGGTGTATGCAGGGTTGTTAGGTAGTCCATTCTTCGGGTGAGTCGAGTCTGAGAGGTATCCAGGTGGCACTATGCATCATTGAGATTTGCTGTGGGACTGGTTGTAGGTTTCCCTTGAATCGGCCATACGGCAGCCTTCCATAAGTGTTGTGGGCTGCTTGTCATTGAGATGCACGGCAAGGGGCCCAGGGACACATTGGAAAAGATCCTCCAGCACTGTCTGATTGAACAGGTCCTTGAACGTGGTGCACAACAGGGAGTTGAACCAGCGTTTACCAGACTGGGTCTTGTGACATACCCATTCGGTCCAAGACCAGCTGACTTCCTTGTCAAGACCTCAAAACAGCTGTTTCCATTTCTCCAGGGATATTTTGTAGGCTTTCGTTATGACCCTACAAACTTCTACCATGTTGCCTCTTTGACTCTTCTCCAGCGAGCAGAGGGCTGCTTTAGCTTTACCTTCCATGTGCTTGGCAAGCACCAAGGCCCTCTCTGTTTCAGTGGTGCTGTAGTTTTCAAAGAGAGTCTCTATTTCCTCCAACCATGCCCATGGCTCTTCCTCACTCCACTTGGGGACTAGGGAATTAATGCTTGATACAGGAGAATTTGGTGCAGCAGGTGTGGGGTTGGAGGCTTGTTGAGTAGCCAGAGCTTCAGCATTTTCTTTTTGAGCCTTCTCCAGCCTGAGCTCCTTTTGTTTGAGAGTTAGTCTGCTTCCCTTGAGAGCTTGCTTGCTTTCCTTGAGGGCTAATTCATGCTGTCTTTTCCTCTCTTTCCTTGCCTCTGTTCTTTGTCATACTTCCTCTGTTCTTCTCTTTCTTTCCACTGTTCCGCTCTTTCTTCCCTCTCTTGCTTGGCCAAGTCATCCAACTGTTCTTTCACCCACTTGGTGAGATCCTGTCCGATGAGCCCTGCCTCCTTCCCCAGATCCATAAAGGTTCTGTAATGTTCTGTTGCCGTGGTTCTGGTAGGTTATTATGTGTCAGATTGCCTGCCTGGGATGACTGAAATAACGTGTGAATTGGGGAAGTGCCCCTCAGATTTGGGTGACACTTCAGTGGTGTGGTGCCTTTTGAATAAGGTGGCACTGTGGCTTAGTATATCGAGGTACAGGTGTGGCTTAGTCACACAGGACCTTTTTGTCTTTGGTGGCACTAGGGTGCCGGTGCATTCCTAGGAATCAACACTCTTTTGGAGTACAACTAATTGTACTAAGGGGAAATGCACTCTGCCCAAGCAGAGTGTAATTAATAAGTAGGGGAAAAAGGAAAAGTAAGAGGAAACAGATAGGTAAGCGCTTCAGTTGGTTGTGACAGTGCCTCAGGTTAGTGGCACTGTGGAAAAGAAGAATCAATTTTGGTTGCTTTGGCATGTATGGGTGACTAGTTCCTAGTACTAGCTGCTCTTTCCTTTCATGTGGAGGGAGGAAGGCTTTTATGCTTGAGTGTGGATAAATAGATCCCACTTGTGATGGATGGTTGTCAATAACTGTGGTTAATTCTCAACTTATCCTCAACTATTTGTGGAACAGAGGTGTGTGTGTGTGTGTGTGTGTGTGTGTTTTCTACGTCGCCCCATTCCTTCTCTGAAGACGGTGCACTACACTCAGCTACTTATACTCTCAAGATGGTGAAGGGAAGAGGAAGAGAAAAGAAAATGAAGCAAGTACTAACACACAAGTGCATGAGCAAAGTTTGCACTACGTGAGAAATGAGAGAAAAAGAAGAAAATTTAATGAATACTAGCAGGTTTTCTTATCTTGAACACTGATTAATTTGGCTATGTTAGGTAATGGTTATCTGTCAATATTGGCGTACATTATTACACCGTGCTCTCATTAATTCTTGGTAATACTCTTTAATTCGTGTACTTGTAAGTATTGTTAAATTATCTTTAGTTTCTTTTGATTTTCTTTTTTATATAATTCCTTGCTAAGATGTATATTTGTGTAGGAACTTCTTTTATATTTCCTAGCTTTTTATATTCTTGACTAATTTGCTAACTTTTTTTTTTCTTAAACACTTTGCATAAAATTATATGTACCTAGAAGTATTTATTACAAAGATTTGTGAGTACGATAGTATGCTAAGCAAGTAGGTCATCAGTGCATATGAATGGAAGATTCTTTGAGTGAGTGAGATGTCTGCTCGTGACATCACACAGGGGAATCACAACAACACCAAAGATTTAAGATGGCGGCTACTGGCTAGCGGGCAACCCCTTTAAGATGGTGGACAGGTCATGTGACCATACACAGCTGATGGCTAAAAAGAGTGTCGGTGACGTCGGTGGAGGAATACACAATCTCCCGCCTTGCTGCTATGTTATTACAATACAAAAGAACAAAACACTCAAATTCCTCTTACAAAGCGAATGAGGCTTATGTGAAGTTTTAACTTAAAATACCACAAATGCGACTTACTTTACTCTATAAAGATGGAAAACAAATTTGTTATGATCTCTTCTTTTTCGGCGTCATAATAAATTCCTACTGACGTCGGCCATACTTACTGCGGGGCCCTTCGTGATACAAAGGAATGGACATGTGACCTTCTTACTGGCAATTTAAGAAATTAAACACTGATACAATTATTTACGTTATTAATGGAAAAGAAATTTAATGTGATTTCGCAAAAGTGAAAGTAATTCTCTTCGTGACGCTCAGTCGGTGGCCTCTCTGTAGTATTCCCTGCGGACTTAGGAAATTATCTGTCCTACCCTATGAGAGAAGCACTAGGCACATGCCCTCCCTCTTCTTTGTCATGCAATAAGCTATCTAGTTAAAAAATTTAATCCCATGCATTACTCATTGGTTGGTGAATAGCAAAATAATGCATCTGACTTGGTAACTCCGCTCGACCTTGACTGGAATGCGGGCCTGCCCAAACGTGGTCTGTTTTTCTATTTGCAAATTGTAAATGTGTTCATTTACTGCACCTTTTCCTACCTAATCTGTCTTCTTCATATAACAAAGATATTAATATTACTTACCTTGGCCTATATGCTTCTTTTCTTTGGAGGATATTGCATAAAATTAATATGATGTGACTTTTATGTTTGAATTAATTCGTATATAATTTTCCAAGTTCTTTATATCTCTGTGGGTTAACTAGCATAAGCTAATTAATTGATTACAGAGATCACGGCAAGATATCACCAGTGTTGCATGGATCCTTTGGCTAATGAATTTAAAGATTAAATAACTGGATTATATTGCCTTGCTTTACTTAAGGCCTATGTAATTCTGTCAGTTAGGGCTAAAATTAACTCTAAAGGACAGATATTGAATAGATTAGGTCACCAGTTAACACTAGTTAACAAAGAATAGAGGTTTATTTATAACCACATGAATGAAATCAGCAAACTTACTGGAACACTAGTTTCAACAAACCAAGTAAAATAAAATGAAATGGAAAATTTACAGGAGCTAACAGCAGCTCAGAATATTAATCCGATTTAGGACAAACCTTAATACTACACAGAATGAACGCAATAGCTTTATGTGCCTCTCAGACGCTTTATCAGGAATTTACTGCAAGGTCGAATTAAGGCTTCTTGGTACTAATGATGCAGATTCTCCTCCGAGAGAGGGGATGATGAGCAGGCCCAAGGCATACACAATTATGGAAAAGTCGTATTCAGATAACAATCTTGCATTACAGAAACTCTCACTTGTCATTACTTAATCACAAGGGGATGATTTCTCAAGTTAGGAATAATACTTTTAACACCATGGAGGATAAGTTATGTGACTTCACCCGACAACAATAATTGTACATGATAGATGACTTCGTAAGAGAGCCTCGACAGCCAGGTCGGTTAGAGCAGCAGCTCGGACTTCTTAGAGGTCTGTGTCGCGGGTTCAAATCTGCAGCCAACCGGTCACAGAGGCAGACAATTTGCTATCCGTGTAGACACCTTGGGATTACGTATGTAATCAACGGATATGTAATCAACAGGCAGGCAGCCGATCGAGACTACAGTCTACCCCAAAGCTAAATCAAAGTCCTTCAAAAGAAGGCATCGTGCTTACCCCATACCAATGGGAAAACAAGCATGTTAAAAGAAGAAGAAGATGACTTCATAAATGTGATATGTTTTACTAGGCTTTCTTAGTCAGTGACTATTTAAGAGAAGAAAATTTGAACAAGGGAAAATCAGACTTTCAGTCGAAGGGAAAGAGAACTGGAAGCAATTATCAATTCAGACTTACCACTAGGTTAGCTAATGCAGTGATCAGTTGCATAAGATTCCTTGGTTGGTTGAAATAGCAAATTTCTCCTCAGTTTGAACAAAGGAGGGAAACACAAAGAATGCTTGGACAACAGCCCGGTCACGTCTGGGTGCTGTGGCGGCTTTATGGTGAGTCCCGAAGCTTCAAAACTCCACCTAGCCAGGGCTTGACCTGAAATGACAATATTCTCGCCAGTACACAGAGTAGAGGAAATTGGGTTTTAAGAACAGAATAACTAAGGTCTAGCCTAGCAAAACTGTATCCATCTATAACCCTCTAAACTAAAGTCTCGGGCATTGGCGAAGTTTGAATCGAAAACACTGCTTCAAACTCTCTTCTTCGTATGCTACCAGTCTACAATGTCTGCCCTCTTACTTTAACAAAAGACAAAATTTCTATTATTCGAGTAAGAAGCTAGGAATAGAGGTCGAACAAGGAATATATATATATATATATATATATATATAATATATATATATTTATATATATATATATATATATATATATATATATATATATATATATATATATATATATATATATATATATATATATATATATATATATATATATATATATATATATATATATATATATATACATATATATTCACAAACGCCTTGTTTCGTTTGTAACGATTTTTTCCTCGTGATTATTGCGAATCTATGTTAAAGTAAAATATTCATTTCCCAATATACAGTAATGTACATTTCGAAAGAAGTACTAAGTTGTTTTGAATTTTCTCACAAGCATTCCCATGCCTTCCCAGGCCGAATTAAGCCAGGTGTCTAATGAGAAACTAAGTGCAGGACGATACTGCGAGTCATTACTGACCTTGTAAGAGAGGTGCGAAATAATGAGCAGGAAGACAAGTACTGCTGGTGTATTGATGAAGCGAGCTGCTTATAAAGCGGGATGTGGACGTCTGCGTACTTCGCAGAGACCGCTGGTACAAAGATTTACAGGTGACCTGATGTCAAACTAATTTCTTACAAAAACAGGAAAAGTTCATACAGAAAACATAGTGATCAATAATGTCTGACACATAACATAAATAACTCGTTACTTGTACATAAAGCATGGTTGTTTAAAAGGCAATAAATATACAATTTAAAATTATGGTGATAAATATATATTCTGATTGACCGTAGGTCGATGTGAAGGCACCACAGAAAATGGGATGTTCTCTAAAGAGAACACGTTGAGTTGGGACTTTACAATACTTCCCCCCAAGACGGAGGCAACGTCTGATCAAGCTGCTGTAGGTATCTGCTGGGGCGACGAAGGGGGCCTCGCTTTCTTGATGTCAATTGGAGAGGGTGGTTGCCTTTCCCGGTGTCCTCTGCAGCGGTTTGTTGGGGTGCCTTTATGTCCAGTTTCTGGGTTTTCCGGGGACGCCCATGCCTCCTTCCTGCGCCCGGGGTTGTCCGAGGGTGGGCATACAGCATCATCCCTGACAAAAACATGGGTGGTGGAAGATAGCCAAGGGGGCATGAAGGGGGACGTCCTGTCGGTGAATGTCCTTTGGCAGGGGGCGAACTTTCCAACTCTGTCACGGAGCCTCTGCATCCCTATGTCGTCCCTGTCCTCTGCAACGAGTTCCCCCGGGACTACCAGAGTCTTCCCGTAGGCTTTTTCTGCTGAGAAGGGGTCACCATTGGTTCTGGGGGCAGTCCTCAACCCAAGGAGGACCCAGGGCAGCTGGTATTTCCAATTTTCGAAAGAGCAGCGAGCCATGAGGGACGCCTTCAGAGACCTGTGGAACCTTTCCACCATTCCGTTGGCTGCGGGATTGTAGGCGGTCCCCATTAGGCATGCCAGGGTGGTCCATAGCTCGGACAGGAAAGTGGTTCCCCTGTCTGTTGTTATTTCGTCTAGGACACTGAACTGGCTGAACCAGCTGGAGAGGACAGCTTCCGTGCACGCACTGGAGGTGGCTTCTTCCATGGGCATATCTTTGGGCCACCTGGTGGAGCGGTCGATGACTGTCAGAAGGAATCTGGCTCCTCCTGATGGGGGAAGAGGACCCACCACGTCGACGTGGATGTGCCTTAAGCGTCTCTTTGGTTGGGGGAATTCACCCACTCCCAATCCGGTGTGCCTTACCACTTTGCTTGCCTGGCACTGCATGCACTGTCTTGCCCAGGCCGTCGTGTCTTTCCCTATGCCATGCCAGACGAACTTCTCCATCAGTAGTCTGGCTGTTGCCCTTCCGGAGGGGTGGGATAGGCTGTGGATGACGTCAAAGACCAGCCGATGTCTGGAGGTGGGTACCAGGGGGCGGGGGTGTCCGGTACTGACATCGCTCAGTAGTGTTGATCCTCCTGAGCCGAAGGGCACATCCTTCCGTTTCAGCGACGTGACGGCTGTATGGTATGCTGGGGTCTCAGGGTCAGCAGCTTGTTCATGAGCGAGGTCCTCGTAGTCGATCCTGAGCTGTACTGAATTGATCTCGATCCTCGAGAGGGCGTCAGCTACTGGGTTCTTCCTGCTGGGGAGGTATTTGATGGTGCAGGTGAACTCTGCAATGGCTGTGAGGTGCTGCTGCTGCCTAGAATACCATGCGTCCCCCAGCTTCGTGAAGGCGTGGACCAGCGGCTGGTGGTCGGTCCAAATTCTGAAGGGCGGACCCTCCAGGAGGAACTTGAAGTGCTGTACCGCCTGCTATGTTGCAAAGAGTTCCCGGTTGAAGGTGCTGCAGTGGGACTTGGCAGGGTTTAGCCTCCTACTGAAGAAGGTGATGGGCTGAGGGGTCCCTCTGATGACCTGCTCCAGGACAGCTCCACAGGCGACGTTGCTGGCATCCATCGTCAGCTGGAGGGGAGCGTTGGGGTTCTGGTGTGCTAAAGATGTTGCTTTGGTGAGGATGGCCTTCATCAGGAGGAAAGCCTTCTGCTGGTCGGGGCCCCACACTAAGGTCTTTGGACGTCCCTCGAGGACCTCCGTCAGGAGGGCCATGGTGTAAGCAATCCCCAGGATGAATCTTCTGTGTAGCAGTTGACCATCCTGAGGAATTCTTGTATGATCCTGATGGAGGTAGGGGTGGGGAACTTCTCAACGGCTTCAACCTTCGACGACGCTGGGAGGACGCCATCTGGGGATATCTTGTGGCCCAGGAACTCCACCTTTTCGACGCCGAAGATGCATTTGTCAAACCTGACGACGAGGCCACTTTTCTGCAGGCACTGCAGGACCTTCCGGATGTGCCACAGGTGTTCCTCCGGGGATCTGGAAAAGATTAGGATATCGTTGACGTAGCAGATGCAGAAGTCCAGGTCCCTCAAGATGCTGTCCACCAATCTCTGGAAGGTCGTGCCCACGTTCCTCAGGCCGAAGGTGGAGAAGGCGAAGACGTAGGACCCGAAGGGTGTGATGATGGCGGTTTTGGGGATATCCTCTGGCACTACTGGTACCTGAAAATAAGACTTTAATAGGTCCATTTTGGAAAATATTCTGGCCCCATGGAAAGAGGCCGTCCGGTCCTGCATGTTCGGCAGGGGGTAGTGGTCAGGCTCTGTTGCCAGGTTCAGCTGCCTGTAGTCGCCGCAGGGCCTCCAGATGCTGTCAGCTTTCTGCACCATGTGAAGAGGGGAGGCCCACGGGCTGGGAGCCTTTCTGCATATGACCATTCTTTCCATCTCAGCGAAGGCCTTTTTGGCTTTCTGAAGGCGCTGCGGGGGAAGCTGTCGGAACTTTGTGTGCACTGGGGGGCCCTTCGTCTTGATGTAGTGGTATATCCAGTGTTTGGCAGGAGTTCCGGGCATCTGGCGGAGCTTGGGTTTGAAGATCTCCTGGAACTCCTTCAGGAGGGAACCGTACTGGTGGGGTGTGATGGAACAGATGGTGGGCTCCCTGTGGCCTGGCGACAAGGGCAGGGACTGGCAGGACTGGGTGTCCAGCAGGCGTTTGCGGCCGACGTCGACTGCTAGACTGAAGTGGGCGAGGAAGTCCGCCCCCAGGAGTGGAGTCCTTATGTCCGTGATGATGAATTCCCAGCTGTACCTCCGGCCAAGGATGGAGATCGACAGGAGGTTGGTGCCATAGGAGAGGATGGGGGACACATTTGCGGCCATCAGGGAGGCAGTCGGGTTCGGCAGGCATCTGTGGTCCCCTCCTGAAGGCGGAAACACCGAATGCATGGCTCCAGTGTCAACCAACATCATCCTGCCGCAGATTGCATCGTTGACGTAGAACCCTAATGGTAAGGGGCCCCTAGGTGTTTTTGCTGCTGCTGCCACAGCGGCCTGTGTGGTTGGCTGCTGCCTCCTCGGTTTTTTTGAAGGGAAGAAAGGGCAGGGGGCTTCGCACCTCTGGGCAGCTCTCTCAAACCTCTGGTGGAAGTAGCAAAGCCCCGGCCCCTCCCTCTTCTGCTGGTGGGATGGCCTTTTCTGCTCGATGGCGTTGACGACCTCTGTGGTGGGGTCTTCCGGCAGGAGGCAGTTGGCGGAGTATGCGGGCGTGGTCGCCCGCTTGGCCACCTTTGTGGAATCTGTCCGCTGCCAACCTGATTAGGTCTTCGACCGGCAGGGTGTAGGCGTCCGTGATCCGCCCACGGACCTCCTGCAGTAGCTGCCGTAGGAAGATCTCTCTTGACAGGCTGATTTCTTTGTGCCTGCCACTGCTGTCAGTCTTGGGGAGGAGGAGGAGGTCCTGGAGGGCGTGCCACGCTTCCAAGAGGATTCCTTCCTGCCGGGGGTTGAGGGTGAGGTCGAGGGCGCGGGCAGCTCTCTCGGAGATTGGCAGGGAGCAGGTCTCGACAAGAGTGGATTTTAGTTCTTGGAAGGTGGCAGGGCCTGACGTCATCATCAGCCAAGGGGCGATCTTCTTGTATATTTCCTCCGGGGGTGGGGGGCGGGACATTAATGGCGATGTCCGCCTTCAACACCTCGTCCATTAGGCCTGCTATCCTGAACTGTCCCTCGACCCTGTAGGACCAGGATGCTGTGTTCTGCCTGGTGAATGGGCAGCCTTTGGTTGGTTGGTTGGTCCGTCAGGGGGGGGTCATCATGTGGGGCTCAGGTAGCGATGTTGAAGTACGCCCGGGAGGGGGTTGCGAGGGGTGTCTGCTACAGTGAGATTCGCGGTAATTTGTATGTGGTTGGGAATGTCTGCATCCATGCTCATTTCGAGCTCTCATTTGGAGTGTGATGGAATACTCGTGCCAATACACGCTAGGGGAGTGTGCCGTGTGGGTCCGCTAATGATGCTGGCGACCTGCCGACGAGGGTCGGTTAATGCCAAAACGCTTTGTTAAAGCGCTGTAGTTAGTCCATTAGGGGCGTAAATTAGGTTCATCGGGCCAAGACTTAGTTGCCGTTTGGGTCTGTTAATGGCTTCTGGAAACCACTCAGGGGGTCACCACTGTGAGAGAGGTGCGAAATAGTGAGCAGGAAGACAAGCACTGCTGGTTTATTGATGAAGCGAGCTGCTTATAAAGCGGGATGCGGACGCCTGCGTACTTCATAGAGACTGCTGGTACAAAGATTTACAGGTGACCTGAGGTCAAACTAATTTCTTACAAAAACAGGACAGGTTCATACAGAAAACATAGTGATCAATAATGTCAGGCACATAACATAAATAACTCGTTACTTGTACATAAAGCATGATTGTTAAGAAAGACAACAAATATACAATTTACAATTATGGTGATAAATATATATTCTGATCGACCCTAGGTCGATGTGAAGGCACCGCAGAAAACGGGATGTTCTCTAAAGAGAACGCGTTGAGAGGGGCTTTACAACCTGACCCTAATAATCCACCCTAAGGTGATGATTTTAGCAGCTGATTGCAAGTACCATGACCCCTTTGGGAGTTCTTTCCATTGTTATTATTGTTCTCAGTTCCCCAGTTAATTGTGTCCCTTCACAATTTGCTGAGGTTTCCCTCTTTTCCAACTACCTGCGCTGCCATCAAGGGTCAACGTCTTGACCTAACCCACACCTGCTTCTCCCCCTACTAACACCTGCATCTCGGCCTACTAACCCTCGACTCTCCTATCAAATTGTCACCCCATTGCCACCGCTTCCTTTCAAACCTTTATCTGGCTGCCATTCAATGACCTTTCTAGGTACATGGCTGGATTAATGCAACATGCCCTGCGAAGAGGACATTGGAGGACCCCACTAAGAAGAGGCTGTCAGAAGTGTCAAAACACAGCCACCATCAGCGCCGATTGCGGTATATATACTGGCTCCAACAGACCATTCTTGGTTAGTCACCCCTATGCTGCCATGCTGTTAGCAGACCCTCTGCTAGTTACTCTTACAGCATCACCCTGGTGGCACCCATGCTACTAGTTACCCTTAAGATGTCACTCTGCTAGTCTACTCTCCCAACTTCATGATGCTGGATGCCCTCTGCTAGTAGACCCTCTGCTAGCCTTTCCCATGATGTCACTCTGCTGATTTACCTGACAATGTCCCTCTGTCCAGAAGTCACTGGTGGACTATTCTTGAGTCCTACTTGGTGATTTCCTTATGCTGCTACGCTGAAGATTGTTATATCCAGCTGCTGCCCTCTGCATGCTGATGTCTTGCTAGCCCACCAGTGCCCCTACACTTCATCATACTTCCTCTATGGTGGGGAACCTTGAGTGACAATGCCTCTGCTGACACCCTACTGCAGAACCTGGCTCTACGAAACCTCATGTCTTGTCTACGGACTAAGATTCGTGGTTTCGAGTACCTGTTGTGTGTTATCAACTGTAGATCAACAGTGACACCTTCCTGCATACCCAGGTGCTATATCTGGTCAAGATATCCAGACTATCAGTGGTGCCATGTTCTCGCTAAACATACCCCTTCCTGTGCATTCTTTGGATCCTCCCGTATACATATTGCTTGTTAGCCTACGAAAAGCAGTGTTTAAAGATTGCAGTTTGTGGCACTTTTCTCTAGTATTGTGATTTGAGTAACGTAGTCTTGAAAGTGCCACAGCACTCCATTGTTAGCTCCTGCACATATTTCATCTTCTGATTGCTTTTAGTGAATTATACTATTTAGAGGATACCCTAAGTTTACCTCCAATCCTTACTTTACTGGTAAATTTAAAGTATTCTTCACTTATAACTTTTCTGTTCACTAGAGCGCAGCCACCCTCAGTCAGGTGTAGTTACCAAAGGTCCTATTTAGAGCCATCTTTTTAACTCCACGGCAGCGCAAACATGACAATATATATATATATATATATATATATATATATATATATATATATATATATATATATATATATATATATATATATATACACATACATACATACATACATACATTTACAAGTATGAGTATATATATATATATATATATATATATATATATATATATATATATATATATATATATATATATATATATATATATATATATATGCGTGTTGCATCTCTTGTGGTTGCTTTAAGGCTCTTCTGAAGCTGGGTCAGTGGCTTGGGTGTTTGGTTCAAACTCCTTCCCCAAACTTCCTTGGCGTTGGCGCAGGTAGTATCTGAAAAATGACAAAAAACTCACCAGTACAAAGGTCATAGAAAAGTGAGCTTAAGGTACAATCTAGCTAAGGGCGGTCCTAGCAAAACCTATCCTGTCTGATATGCCTCTAAACTAAAACTCCTACCCCTTTTGACGGTTGGGCCTTGGACACAACAACTCCTGCTCGCTTGCTTCCCTACCTAGTATGCTCTTTTACTTTAACAGAGAAAGCTTTTATTTTTTATATTTCTATTAAATGAAGGAAGGGAGGTCGAATGGCTATTATGAATATTTATAATAATATATATATATTATTATTATAAATATTCATAATAGCCATTTGACCTCCCTTCCTTGTCTCTTAGTAGAATAATAAATTAAGTTTTCTTAAAGTGAAGGGCAGACAAGGTAGGCTGCTTGCATGAGAGAAAGTTAGGCATGAAATCCAGGTATTGTTTTCAAACTAGCGTCAACTATTGGCTGACGGGCGAGAATTTTAGCTCAGAGGGCCATAAATCAGGGATAGGCTTTGCTAGGACAGACCTTAGAGATACTGTTCCTACAGCTTAGTCTACTCTGACCTGTGTACTGGTGAGTCTATTGTCATTCCAGGCCATACTCTTGGTGGGTGGAAACTGAAGCAAGCAGCCAGAAGCCAGCCCCATATCGTGAGACTCTCTCAGCAGATATCCTATGATTAGGATGTGCTCCGATTCCTCTCTGAGCCTGCTTTGTCTCTCTCCCTTTGTTCTCAACACGTGGGAGGAAATTGTTGCTCCAAACGGACCAAGAGTCTTAATGCAACTGATCACTGCATTACCTCACCCATTGGTAAGTCTGATGTGACAATTACTCCCAGTTCTCTTTCCCTTCAACTGAAACTCTTTTTTTCTTGCTCAAATTTTCATCTCTTAAACAGTCCCTGATTAAGAAATCCTAGTAAAACATATCCCATTTATGCAGTCATATATTAAGCGCAATTATTGTTGTCTAGTGAACTCACATAACTTACCCTCCATGGTGTTAAAAGTACTATTCTTGATATAAGATTCATCCCCTTGTGATTAAGTAATGACGAGTGTGAGTTTCTGCAGTGCCAGATTGTCATCTGGTTACGTCTTTTCCAGAAGGGTGTATAGTGCAGTAGATATGTGTAAAAAACGTTCCTTTATGTATAGAAGCATGAAATTTTGCACAGACACTCTCCAGACTACTATTTATCATACTGGATATAGAACCATCTTCAAAATGCTACATAGCAGAAATGGCAGCCATCTTGTTCCTCCATTACCTAAAATAACAATTTTGCATGTATCTTTGAAACTAATGATAGGAATTTTATTTTTATTTCACCTATACATAAGTTTGGATGGTCAAACTTTCCAATTCCATCAATTAAAATAAAATAAAATATATTATATTATTTTATTTTTCAGATGCATGTGCTTAAAAGTATGGTGGTGGAAAACAGAATGTCGTGGCGGCTGTGTTTTGCATGTTTGTAGTTGTAGTTCCGTGCTTGTGTTAATGAGAAATTGAAAATGGCTGGTAAATTTCAATTAATAGATCCACAGCATGATCGCATAAAAACTTCACCTAAATTTGAAAAGACAGATTGGACCAAATGTGCTTTGTGTCAGTGACAGCTGAAAGATTCTTATGTGTCCTGCAGACAGCAAACGAAAAGATAAAGGGGCAGGGTACAAAACTTTTCT
The DNA here is from genome assembly GCA_039081455.1 of Macrobrachium rosenbergii. Taxonomy (NCBI): domain Eukaryota; kingdom Metazoa; phylum Arthropoda; class Malacostraca; order Decapoda; family Palaemonidae; genus Macrobrachium; species Macrobrachium rosenbergii. Next base: position 6,222,429 of record JANJGK010000050.1, read on the forward strand.
GAAAACATTTTAAAATTCCATGAAATTGTGAGGTTGCCCTTAGCACTAGACATTCAAAGACTTGACAAAGGACCAGCCATTGCAGAAACTCTTCTAATTAATTAAGCAAAGTGGCACAAAACCTGCCTCCTAAAATTCAATTCCATGAGGCTTGAAAGAGTATCAAAAAGGACAATGGAGGATGCAGATACACCTTGTTCTTCCAAGAAGTATACCAGACAAGCTGGAACAAGTAAGATCAATGAACTGTGTTTCTTCTGTGATGAAAATACCCCCTCAGAAACATTACATGATGCCTCGACTTTTGAGCTGGACAGTAGGGTCAGCCAGTGTGCACTCAAGTTGCAAGATGAAAGAATAATAGCAAAACTCATTCAGGGTGATATGATTGCAATTGAGGCCAAATACCTTTTGCATTAGATGCCATAGATTCAAACGGTGATGATGACAGAAGTGTTTACAGCAGGGCTTTTGCAGAGCTGGTTTCCTACACTGAAGAGATTTCAACAGGAGCAGAAATAGCTCCAGTATTTAAGCTTGCTCAAAAAGTACACAACACGACTGCAACAATTAGGAATTCACAGCCCAGTGAAAGTAAACAACACTAGACTCAAAAATACAATTCTAGCGGTACCCTGATATGAATGATCATAGAGAAGGTCGAGATGTTCTTTTAGCTTTCAACAAAGATCTTGGACCAGCTCTAAAATCTGCATGTGAACGAAATTATGATGAAGAGGCTCTCATATTTGCCAAGGCAGCCAAAATTATCAGACGAGAAATGGTAACCCAGAAAAATATATTCAACTGCTCCCTTACTGAGGGCTGTCAGATGCAATCAGTCCCAAAAGAACTTCTTACTCTTAAAAATATGATCTTGCATGGCCCTGACATTGAATCTCAGTCTGATGGTATGTCACAAGCATCCATGAGCATTGCTCAGCTACTGCTCTTTAACAGTAGTGTTAAGCGCCGAAGCAATAGTAAGCAAATGAAACACAGCTTAGATAGGGAAACCCCACTTCCAATATTTGTTGGACTCACTGTTCATGTGAAGACCCGTAGACGTGATCTAGTAGACATTTTGTTTCAACTTGGCATTTCAGTTTCATATGACAGAGTCATGGACATCATTGCTGGAATGGGTAACCAAGTTTGCCAACACTATCTGGAAAAGAATGTAGTTTGCCCTATTAACCTGAAACATGGATTATTTACAACAGCTGTGGTCGACAATATCGATCATAATCCTAGGTCCATCACTGCCACAGGGTCTTCTCATGGAACTGGACTATCTCTCTTCCAAAATATTTCCAGGGGAGATGTTAGCTCAAAAGAAACTGAAAAACTGGAGTTTCTGTTATCTAATGTTTCCCGGAAGTGTGTTGATCTGCCAGAGTCATACCCAATGATCCCCCCCACCTCTACAGTACAGTCTCGAGGAGAAAACCTGCAAGTTCCTCAAGTCTTAACTTCTGTACCAGTCGCAAATCCAGTGAATGTCATACCGATTCCAGAATTGAGATAAGGTATTCAAATTGTTATAACATGAAAAAAAAGCTCCACTTATGACAAACACATTTTCGCATATTTATATTTTCTTTTTATTTCTCTCATCAGGTAAACTCACAGAGCTGTGGATTGCTTCTGGGACTGGTCAGCACCTGAGGTATATTCCAGCACATGAAATTGCAGCCAAACTGGGTTCTGAAAAAGCTAAAGCTATGCCCATGTTTCATGCATTGACAGGCTGTGACACAGTTTCCTCCTTTGCAAATCGTGGCATGAAATCAGCCTGGGAAACATGGAAAGCATACCAAGACCTATCAAACAATTTTGAGGAATCTAGCCATTAACCCACAGTTTCTTTCAGAAGAGAGCATATCAGCTATTGAACGCTTTGTGATCCTGTTGTATGACAGAACCAGCATGCTTTAAGATTTGAACAAGGCTCGTTATGAATTGTTTGTGAAGGAAGGCAGAGGTATGGACAACATACCTCCCACAAAGGATGCTTTGATCTTGCATATTCGTCGAGCTGTGTACCAAGGGTGTCATATCTGGAGCAAGGCTCTTGAGGCAGCGCCATTGTATCCATCATCCGAGAAGTGGGGATGGACAATTTCTGATGAATGGAAACCTGTGTGGACCACTCTACTACCAGCAAGCAAAACAGTTCAAGAACTTTTGAAATGTGGGTCATCAAAGGATGCAGAGGACACTGCAAATGCAAGAAAGCTGCTTTACCATGCACTGGATTATGCAAGTGTGATGGTGACTGCGAATACTAATGTATAGTTATTGTCATTGTTGTTTCAGCAGCATCAAGATCAATTAGATATAACTGACTTTCTTCTCATGCAGATATACGAGTGTGTGTCTTTTTTTTGGAAATTGAATTGTGAATTAATATAGATTATTGCTTCTTGGATCATTTGAAGTTCAGTGTTGTGTCAGTCATGTATACTATTTAGTATATATAGGATGTGCGAGATTCTTTGATTATCACTGTGTTTGAATTTATGTTTGCCAGCAAAGCCAGTATATAGTATTAATCTAAGAGAGGTAAAAAAGAGACATTTTGATAGCTCATATTGATAAAAATGATGATCAATATTGTTTTATATTATAAGTCACCAATGTATTTTTTTGCTGATGTATTAAAACTGTTGTTACTGACTTTTCGATGCATAATTTGCTAAAATATGATTTGATCGCATTTTAAAGAAACTGAGTGAA
>JANJGK010000050.1:6230167-6234245 GCA_039081455.1 Macrobrachium rosenbergii
GTTTAATATCCAACTCACACTACTCCAGGAATATCCCTGATGGGGGAATTATCACCGAAGGGGAATTTTTTTTAAGTGATAAATGGATCAGTACTGCCGGGTCTCGATCCCTCAACACAGTACCTTCCAACGACTCCATTCAACGGTCAAAGTCGTTGGAAGGTACTGTGTCGAGGGATCGAACCCGGCAGTATTGATCCATTTGTCACTTAAAAAAAATTCCCCTTTGGTGATAATTCCCCATTGGGGATACTCCTGAAGTATAGTGAATTGGATATTAAATGACATTAGTAGCTTCGTGATTGTATATACTGTCAATCACGGTATGATAAAAATTTCATATATGTATATATATATATATATATATATATATATATATATATATATATATATATAATATATATATATATATATATATATATATATATATATATATATATATATATATATATATATATATATATATATATATATATATATATATATATATATATATATATATATATATATATATATATATATATATATATATATATACTATATATATATATATATACGTGAGTGTGTGAGTCTGTGTGCGCGTGTTTATATGTGTGTACATGTGCATGCATATATCAGTAAATTAATTTACATAAAATTTTCAGTCACTTGATCACTGGCGTTCTTTGCCACTGTCCACTAAGATATATATAAGTATGAAATGCCTCTAGGAGCTGATATTGTTTCTTCTCTATAAAGAATAAATCTATGAATTTTTTCATTTTAAATATATGGCACAATTGGACAAAAATAAAGGGTGTTTATAGGGAAGAAAAATATCAATAGCTTTCGAAAAGTTGAAAGATTATGGAGTCATTATTTGCCAAATCTTTTAAAATTAGTGATTTAATAATTAATAATGAATTTTTTCTGAGAAGGTTTATATTTATTTAACATTAACAATAATAAGTACAGGAAAAAGTAAAAACAAATTTATAAAGGGAAAAACCCTGTAAATGTCGTGCAGTCTTCAAAGAACCTCAAACGGCAAAGATCTCTCTCTCTCTCTCTCTCTCTGTCTCTCTCTCTCTCTCTCTCTCTCTCCTCTCTCTCTCTCTCTCTCTCTCTCTCTCTCTCTTTCTGTATGTATCTCACAGAAGAAGAAAGCCTTCCAAAAACATTACTTACATTCTCTGCATAATTCTGTGGGTTGTTCTCGAGAATTGACTTACGCAATAATTTTCTTTAATTTTCTGTACTTAGAGATTAAATCATAAATAAAAAAGGGTGTTTCTAATACATATCGTCTCTATTAAGCATTACCTTGAATAAGGAATGATATGCAAATGAATAAAATAGGACAAAAAACCCACGAGGAACCTGCAGTTTTTGAAGGCTCCCAAACGAACCTTGAGGAACTCTTTAAGTACTTTCTTTTTAGGCGGTAAATTTGCTAGCCTCTCCATGGCTGATGTCACTTACTAAGTTTGCTGCCACGTCACGAATCGGTGCTATATGTCACTACTCAAGAAACTCTTGACCTTGGCTCTTAAAAAAATACCTCGTCTTTGCATGTATGTCTAATGTAAAAAAGTCTGAAACATACTGGTATATATAAAATATTTTTTAATAGATTTGGAATAATGAATCGCTCTTTACATGGTAAAAATTATTCGTTATTTTTCTTCATTAAAGAGTAAGCAGTCTTTGTTAATGGTGTTCTACCCAAGGATTCTGAAGTAATGATAAAAACTATTATAAAATTGATTAAATTAAGCTATATGAAATAAGATTTCTTTCCTTAAAGGTTTTATATATATTAATATCTAACTTCCATAACGATTTATGTGAGATAATAACAACATTCGAAGTTGGAAACTATCTTTCAAGTGTTTTTTCACTGAAATGGCTGCAATAGAGAAGAGGTTGTCAGCAAAATAACGTAAAAAAGACCAGCTGGCTACATTTTAATTTGAGAAATATAAAGTACTGAATATAGAGAACAAGTGCATATTTCAGTACACCTCCAATGGCTCTATATCCTTAATAGCTACCGCAATGCAAGAGGAGAAACCGACAAAACGCATTTTTATCGAAACACAAATCTGTTATTTTTAACTTTTGTGACCCCTGGCAATTATCCATGACGTAAACAGGGAGAATGGGAAATTTTCTGCAGACGCCATTCATAACTTTGGTTGATATAGTAAACAAACAGTCCTCCATCTTAGCCATTTGGGTGAACTGAAATTCTTGCAGAATATGGGTTTTGTATTGTTAATTGTTGTTCCTTTCTCACAGAAATTATTTGAAAAATTTTATAATCTGAGAAAAGGGCTTTAAAGAAAGATAATAGATTTTATAACTGTAATTGTGTTAAAAATTTAAGTAGATTTTTTATTGACTATTGATTGCCCTAGAACCCTTGTATAAGAATGCGAAATTTACTCTATTAAAAGCAAAACCTGGCTACCCTTCGGTGACGAAAAATAGCGAATAATTACCATTAAAGTGAACTTCTGTATTTCAAAACTATTTGAAAATGTTTTGTACAACATTAACTGTGTAACACTTGCCCTATGCACAAGAGCGAGATGTTTATAAATAAATGAACGTTAATAGTTAGAAAATTAGAGATATATTGCAATGACTTGCGATGTAGGCAGCAGACGAAGCAAATGATGTTATCGACAGCCAGTCATAGGAAAGCAGGAATTTCATTGGGTTCCTTCAGTTTATGTGTTGCTCTTCGCTGTTTTTCAAAACAGAAATTTTCGAGGATTCTGACGTTTTTTGTAAAACTTTATTTTTTAAAATTTTCCTAGCATGAATTTAATAAAATACAGTGAGTTTTTATCATTAACCTTTTGTAAATAATTATCTAAAGACTAAAGGAAAATAAAAATGAAGACAATTTTTTTGCATCACGATCAGATGATACGAGAGGGATTATGTCACTATTTTCGTTTGTGTGTAACCATTATTCATTATAGAGAAAGACAGTGAACTGATAACATTATTCAAAGGAAACATAAATTCTTAAAGCTCTCTAACTTTAATATACATCATTCTTGAATCCGCATCCTGTACCAGTCTCCTGAATCAAACTTTCTAATCCTTTCTCTCATATGATCCACTTTTCTATCCATTATCTTTTTCTTTGCCTGTTTTATGATAAAGCTTATTATTATTATTCTTTAAATATGAATGGCAAAGTTGTACAAGCAATTCTTATATAAAACTGAGAGTAATACTTCCTTAAATGATCAGATTATGTGGAAGGAATTTTTGCCTTCAAAGATTATCGTTGTTATAGATTTTATAATTGTTTAGCCTAAATATTATTAGTCTATCTATCTACTTGTCTGTCTGTCTATCTATCTATCTATCTATCTATCTATCTATCTATCTATCTATCTATCTATCTATCTATTTATATTTATTCATTTATTTTATAAATTGAAGGAAAAAATCAGAAAAAAGCTCAAGAGATTATTTAATTTAATAAAAAACTAACACAAGTAAAAAATATACAATTACCATAAACAAATACACACACAAACAAAGACACACACACACACACACACACACACACACACACACACACACATATATATATATATATATATATATATATATATATATATATATATATATATATATATATGTATGTATATTTTATGAAGGTTATAAGTTGTACACAGAAGTTCATCGTAGAAGATACCTAAAAAAGCAGCAGTGGAGTCTTTGATGGAGAACATAAACACACAACAGGTGCATTTTTGTGTTCATAGTTCTTGTATGATCCTTCAGTTTGTTCGCTTTTCATATCAACTGGATATATCAAGCCACAGACTTCGACATTTTGTAGTACCGTAATATAAAATTATTATATAATCACCAACGTATTATATTATTTTTTAATTGTATAATTAAAATTCACGAGTTATTATCATAATCAGGCATATTAGATTCTTAACTGCAACTGTCTTAGCCACTACCCTGTTCTTAATACTCAGGATGTATATAATAAGTTTATAATAAAATTTAGTATACTACGTTTTATGATAGCCAGTGTAGTTATTTAAATGAATAATTA
>JANJGK010000050.1:6236845-6254345 GCA_039081455.1 Macrobrachium rosenbergii
TAAAGTCCCTTCCACACGAGGGGGAAAGACAAGACGGGCACTCGAATTTGCCGTAATTCTCTCACTTTTAAACAGTGTTACCAGATCAAACAGTCCAAGGCGGGCAGTGGACACATGCGGGTGAACCTGTGACTTGGACCACACACAGGGCAGAGGGCAGAGTGCAGTCAGAGCTGTGTCAGGCAACGTGGTCCCTAGTCAGGCGCCCATCCAGTGCCTCAGCAATGGGCATCCACCCACAAAATTGGTAACAGTGTTTGCCCGCCGTGCATTTGCCCCTCGTGTGGAAGGGGATTAAGGGTATAGTGTATGGGATCGTCAGCTTCGATTCACCTGCGAATATTCCTTTAAGCTTCTTAAAAGCATATAAAAAAACTGGAAAAAGACAAAGAGCTGATAAATCCAACAAGTTGGTCGCTTATTTCAACAAAAGCACCAAGAGTACTCTAAAAACCATAAAGAATTAATACAAAATTTCATTACTGTAAATCCAACTCTTCCTTATATGGAGCTATCAAAACTCACAAGGAAAATAATCCTGTTAGACCCATTATAAGTTCTATAGGCTCTTGTACCTACTATAAACTATCGAGGTGGCTTGTTAACGAGTTGTCTCCAGTGTTTGGAAACATATCGGGTGTATCAATGAAAAATAATGTGGATTTTATTGATAGGTTAAGAATGTTTAATTTTAATTATGGTTTTTAAGTTAATCAGTTTTGACGTCAGCTCATTGTTTACCAAACTACCAATAGATGAGCTACTTGAATTTATGAAGGAAGAAATGGTAAAATACACTTTCTCTTAGGACAAGCCTTCTATGATTAAGCCTATAGAATTGTGTGTTAGAGGTTGTAAATTTGTGTTTGGAGAAAACTATTATGAACAAAAATTTGGCATGGTAATGGGCAATCCAATATCTCCATTCCTTAGTAACCTTTATATGGAGTTTTTCGAAAGTAAATACCTACCAAGGATACTTCCTAAAGGTATCCTGTGGGTAGGGTATGTTGATAATATATTTTGTGCTTGGCCTGATGACAAAGGTGAAGAGAGCTTCTTAACAGCATTAAATGCCTTAGTACCTTCTATAAAATTTAGCTTAGAGACTGAAGTAAAAAATAAGTTGGCGTTTTTAGATGTTTTAATTGTGAGGAATGATAGAATTTCCGATTTTAGGTGTACAAGAAGTCTACGAACGTAGATTCCTACATACATCTTTATTCAAGCCGTCATCCGAGAACAAAGATGATGGTATTTTCGTCTATGATTTTAAGGGCGCTGTGGGTCAGTTACCCTGACTTTCTCGAGGCTGAGCTTCGGAATAGATACTCTTGTGATCTTATTGACAGCTTCCAGCAAAGCAAGAAAAACTTTTTATTAAATTGGTGGAAGAGAGATTTTAATGTGAAAAACCTTCTTGTTTTACCATACTGTAACCAGTTTATGGCCATCCAAGGGCCGTTGAGACCACTTAATGTTAATGCCATTTTTAAGAACTATGCACTTGAGAACATGTTAATCAGGAATCCCCCTCTACAGAAGAATGGTTGCATATATGAGATCCCTTGCAATCAATGTTATAAAAAATACGTGGGACAGAGCAGCAAGGGTCTCGAAACAATATTAAAACAACATAAATATAATGTCAGAACAGGGAATACTACAAGCAGTTTATTTCAACAAATGAACGAATGCAAACACGGCATGAATTGGAAAAAAGCTAAAGAGATCATGTTCTGTACAGGCATCACAAAAAAAAACATTGTCAAATCATGTATAATAAAAAAAAAAATCGTGTAGCTTTGATCAACAGCAGCCCCGGGATGTACAAATTGGATGAACTATTTGTAAATATTTTTAGACAATTAGTTTTTAAATAGTAGTATGATAGTTTTTATGTTTATGTATTGCTGCCACAGAGGTGTCTTTGTAACAAATAATGATTTTTTTTGTATCACTTGACCCCAAGGAGGTATGAAAAATACGTGAAAGGCCTTGGTAAACTCCTTCTTTCATTCCTTCCTCCAGTTCCACGACAGCATAAAATATCGCAAGTTTTAGCGATAGATCATCAATATATATATATATATATATATATATATATATATATATATATATATATATATATATATATATATATATATATATATACATACATACATACATACATACATACATACATACCATATATATATATATATATATATATATATATATAGATATAGATATATGAACTGATACATATATGTGTCTATATATATATGTTAAGCATTTCTTTTTCTAATGTTTCTTTACGGCCTTCAGCTTGATACTTGTCCCCTTAGTTACCATCCACTATTTTATAAGCGGTATGTGGTCGACACATTTGCACTTTTTAGAAGTCAGTTTGACGCCGAGAGGTCTTTAGCTTTAATTAATTCATTTCATCCTAATATCAAACTTACGATCGAACACGAGACTAACAACCAGTTGCATTTTTTAGATATTTTAATAATACGACCCTATCAAGGCTTCTCTACTTCTGTTTTCAGAAAAAAGACATTTACTGGTCTTGGTACAAATTTTTATAGCTTTTGTTCTTTTGATTTTAAGATTAATTCAGTATTAACCACGCTTCACCGAGCCTTTACATTATCCTCTAGTTGGCAAGCTTTCCACAATGAAATCACGTTCCTGCAAAAATACTTTAACAACAACTGCTTACCCACCCACTTGTTCTTTAAACATTACTCCAAATTTTTAAATAATATTTTTGTCCCACGCCATCCTACTCCTGACGTTCCTAAACTACCCTTCTATTCAGTCTTCCTTTTATTCACGACACAATCTTTTTATAAAGAACTCCGATCTCTAATATCCCGTCATCTCCCTGGCGTGAAAGTCAAAATTATACCAACAAACCCACTGAATATCGGTAGCCTGTTCCTCTTCAAAGACCGTTTGGATCCTTTAATGACCTCTTGTGTTATTTATAAGTTTACTTGTCCTCGATGTAATCGAGGAACCTATATTGGATCGACACATAGGTTACTTAAAGTCCGAATCGACAGTCATAGAGCTGTCAGCTATAGAACTGGCACTAAACTTTCAAATCCCGAATTTTCCAACTTAAGGGATCATGCCGATAAATGCAAACATTCTATTCAGTACAAAGACTTTAAGGTTTTGGGCAGAGCCTCTAATCACAAACTTTTAGCAATTAATGAATCATTGTTCATTAAAAAACTGGTCCCCACACTGAACACCCATGCCACGTCTACACCTCTTTATCTCTCGTGAACTGTTTACGTTTTTGGTCAGTCCTTCCGCTGCCTCCATACTCAACGGTTGGTCCTTATTCATATTTTTAACTTCGCTTGTTTTAATGTAATTTATACTGTGTATTTTAATATTTGTGACTTAATTTTATTTTACTAATTAGGTATTATTACTTGTAGCTTGAAAATGATGCCTGCTGGTTGGCCTCGAAACGTTGCAATTGAATAAATATGACTTTCTTGACCTGTTGGTGTGATTCCCCTGCCTTCATTATATTACTGGGTTTTGAGAAACCTCCGCCTGTTGAATATATATATATATATATATATATATATATATATATATATATATATATATATATATATATATATTATTTACACATATATATATAAACGTGTTTAATATATATATATATATATATATATATATATATATATATATATATATATATTATATATATATATATATATATATATATATATATATATATATATATATATATATATATATATATAATATATATATATATATATATATATATATATATATATATATATATATATATATACTATATATATATATATATATATATATATATATACATAATTATATATATAAAATATATACATATATGTATATATAATGTATATATATAAAATATATGTATATATAATATATATATATATATATATATATATATATATATATATATATATATATATATATATATATATATATATTATGATATATATGTAATATACATTGTCACGATGTGTACCAAGTTATTACACTACTAATCTCAAAATTGAAAAAATTTACCTCACTTCAGCCAGATACCTGAACTCTAATAACAATATGAATTACGACTGAGTACTCTAAAGGGAACATTGATCCCTTAAAAAACTTATTAATCACTTGAAAAATCAAACTAAGTTTATCAGAATATGTGTGAGATATCAACAATTAAACAAGAAATATTCTGGAGTAAAATGGCATCACTCCATCAAACAACTTTAACTGTTTCCCTGGTCTTAATTCACTTTCGCAAAACTACAAAAACAAAACATATTTATCACTTTGCCTTATGCACACACACTTAATCCTATTCACTGTTGGTCAATATATGAAACACTGTTTTTCTAAAAATATTAAATACAAAAATTTATTTTTGAATTCAAAATTTATAACTAGAATTCACAATCTGAAAAATTTACTATTACTTGAAAATAATACAGAACTTAATTAATTCTTTAATTAAATTATGAAACAAAACTAATTCACAAAAACTTTATCAGGCATTTAAATTAATCAAGCAAAATTCAAATTATCAAGAATTACTCGAGATTTGAAAAGAAAATCTTAATAAATAAAGAATTAAATCAAATATGCAATGTTGAATTACCAAGAAATATTTAAAATGCTACGTAAATAAATGTTACATCACAAACATAAAAAAATGTGAAAATATGAAGAGAGTGCAATCACAAGAACACACACGATTCCACAAAAGATTTACCAATAATAATTTCACTAAGGCAAAATTTCCCTAACTTGTACCATGGTATTAATAAGAAAATCTCACGTTACCTTACAGGAGTTTCTGAAAATTTGTGTAAAATCACTTGCTGCACCTGCTTTTCCACAAAACACACTTTTAATAAGGCGCCGTTACACTTTTCCTACCCTCAGATCTCAAAAAAGCTAAGAATAACAACAGTGACCACAATATTCTAAGTTAATTAATAAATTCTCTCTTTTGAAGAAAGAGAGAGAGAGAGAGAGAGAGAGGGGAGAAAGACGGAGTGAACCAGACAGGTCGGTCTCAAGATTAAGAATGAAACAGATTTCAGAATTCCAGTAGTTCATGAAACAACTACATGACGTCATTAATGCATTTTGGTTACGAGATACCAAAAGAGAAATTTCTAGGAGGAAGGTGACGTTACTCCCAGCAAACGTTTAGAACGCAGTCGGTACGTTACTCTTGCTTTCAAAGCAGCATACGTGATCAGAGCCATGTATGTAACTTCGTGAAATCACTCGTATTTTTTTCGTATGGGACAAGGCTTTTACAGAAAATCGGCAATTGTTATTCCAAACTGTCCTCACGTTAACCCAAAACAAAGCGCTCTCTCTTATCTCAACTGATGACAACTGAAGAGAAACAAGTCTTCGCTGAATACACGCACGTGTTGCTCATACTACGTTACTATTAAAATTGTATTATCAATTCTAAATTATGCTATTAAGTTATTTAAATCATTAGTTCTTTTGAGATATGTTATGATATTTCAATAATTATTATTATTACATATAATACCTGATAAATAAAAGAGTAGATATATCAAAATTATAGGAGGATATATGTATTACAAGGCAGCATCATGAAAATATATATATTATATATTATATATTTTTACATTATATATACATATATATTTACATAAATATATATATATATATATATATATATATATATATAATATATATATATATATATATATATATATATATATATATATATATATATATAATATATATATATAATATATATATATATATATATATATATATATATATATATATATATATATATATATATATAATATATATTATATATATATATATATATATATATATATATATATATATATATATATGTATATATATATATATATATATATATATATATATATATATATATATATATATATATATATATATATATATATATATATATATATATATATATATATATATATATATATATATATACAGGGTGTTTCGAAATTAGAGGCCCCCCCTCTACAGCATAAACTAAAATTGATATGGACAAAAACAAAAGTAATTCAAAACAGGTATTTATTTAAATTTCTCTCTGAGTATTTAATATTTTGTGTGGCCTCCATCTGCCTGCATTCTTGAGGGGTATGATTTCAGCAAATTGTAAAAAAGCTGAGACTCAAACTCCATTTCCCTGAGCGCTTCAGTCACCTTTCTTTGCAGGTCGTTGAGGCTTGGTATACCATCATAGTTCACTGTGCGCGCTTCAACACGATCCTTCAAGATACTACCAATGTTTTCACACACATTAAGGTCAGGGGAGCTACCTGGAAATTCACTTGACAAGAAGAAATCGATACCACTGTTTCGAAGCAGCTCCTGTGTCTGAAGAGCCTTGAAACATGGTGCCTTATGATGCAAAAATGTGACTTCTTGAACAGATAACACATTTTCAGGATCTTTGAGGAAAGAAAATACTCCACCAGTAAGCACAGTTTCTCTGAAGTATTCGCCATTCCATGACTGTTCTTTTTCTTTGATGATCCACATTAACCGTTTGGCTGTGAAACAGAAAAATTCCCAAACATTCAGGAAATTTCACAACTTGGCGACAGCGCATGTCATCACTGATATCATCCGACTTTGCAGCCAAAATGATGTCATTTTTATGATTTGGCTTCCTGACTGTGTAAATGAAGAATTCATCTGATGCGGCAACATGGAGAAAGTCAACTTCATCCCAATCTTTAAGAAATGAACCACAAAACCATGCACGGTCTTCTCTCTGTTGCTGAGTGATGTTGGGCTTGCTGATAATGTGGAATGGCTTGATACCAGATTTTTTCAACTCACGATATACAGCACTATGGCTTCTCTTCTTTCTTCTTTTTGTTTCTAGTTCAAGTGCCGATTTACATAAAGATTTTCTTGATCTACCCACTGCCTCAGCTATGATGTCTTTTGACTCCTGAGAAAGGACTTCAGGCCTTCCAAGATTCTCACTCTTTTCGCAATGACAGTCATATGGATTTTTGTTCCAGTTTCTTTTAACAAAGGATTCATCTCTTTTAATGTATTTAGCTGTTCAGGAACGTGAAATGAAGGATGCACCAGCATCCCTGGCCTCTCTGAAGGTTATAGCGTGGATTCGGTCAATGCATCTGATTTCCTCCGAGTCATTAGCCATGGCTATATCTAACTCCGTCACTCAGTCTGGAAATACAAGAAATGTAAAATGAAAAATAGCTTAATAGAAACTTAAAATAATGTACTTGGAGATAGGCTATAGCAGAAAACTTCATAACTTTCCATATGTTCTGTGGAGGGGGGGGGGCTCTAATCTCGAAACACCCAATATATATATATATATATATATATATATATATATATATATATATATATATATAATATATATATATATATATATATATATATATATATATATATATTACGGCTTGGACGATCTTTGTGCTGGCCTGTCAGAGGTACATCCATTCCAGGTGCAATTGTGTTGACGTTGGAGGTTTACACGGTTAGATACAGCGAGGTATCTGACGCAGGCATTTGTGCTTTCGTGACCATGATCAGGATTTAAGGGCTAGGAGACAGTTTGAGTGCGTATGTGTGTTGCACTCTAATGGTATATTATCAGAGGAACAGACGCTTCCGGGGGAACTTCATTTTGAGACTGGGTATGATTTGTTAGTGGTGTAGTGTTGAAGGACCGCCACTGGAAAATCTGTTATTTGTCGCCACAGAAGCTAGTACCATAACTCATGAACACTTATATCTTTTCCAGACACTATGTAGAAATACCCAGTTGTGTCTCCATTATGCATTTTCCTGTTCTATTCTCCACAGTACACTTTTCCATTTTGAATATTGATATCTTATTACACCATTTCAGGTTTTAATATATGATATTTTTCTTTTAACAGGAATTCTGGGCTCGTCTTGTGAGGACGAATATTTTGGAAGTGGTGTTTATTCTTTACATAGTATATGACATTTATTGTGGTCTAGAATAATTATGACCTTTTCACTTTGTTTGGTGACCAGGGTGTTAGTCACTAGTGCTGGTTGGCCTGGAATCATTAATCTGAATGTTTGTGAATCAGAATTTCCTCTCGTAACGATTTCCATTTATAGGGGGTGGAATTCACTCCATTTCATGATCGTAGCTTTTGCTGAATTACTTTTGTTAAATTTCCAAATAAAGTCTAGTTTTGTATATCAGTTTTTAATTCCAGTAGGCCTTTGAGTAAAGATAGATTTAGAGAGAGGAGTTGCTGAGGGAGAAGGAATTTGCTGACCCAGGATGAGCCATCGCCACCAGGAAGTTTTAGGAAAGTAAGATGACTGATGCTGTTCTTAAAACAGACACAGCAATAGAATATGATCCTATTTGACCTGGGGATAGGGTCATTAACATATATATATATAACATATATACATATATATATATAATATATTTATAATATATGCAAATAATAGTTATTATATATAACATATATATAATATATATTATGTATTATATATATATATATATATATATATATATATATATATATATATATATATATATATATATATATATATATATATATAATTTATATACATATACATACATATATATATATATATATATATATATATATATATATATATATATATATATATATATATATATATATATATATATATATACCCTGCTTTGCCCCAAAAATTACGTAATTTCGCACTGATACCTAACTGAGAAGGGCGTGAGAAACTCAGTCACTATGTAAATTTCTTTCCATGCTCCCTTTTTGGTGCATCTGTTTATCTTTTCTAAAGACCTGGTGACTGCTTGAATTACCTCTTTTCGGATAAAAGGCGAACAGAGACGAAGCCTCCCGAAAATCCACCAGAAAAGTTGAGTTCCCCATAACAACTGACAAACATAGAAAACGAGGTGACGGAACCGCCACCTTGCAATCACAGTGATCTCTGGGAGGAGCAGGATAATAAGGACCCGAGGTCATATAAGATGAGAAACAGTGATCGGCAACCTTAGAACACCCCATCAGCAGACCGACACACTACCCCTTGCATGCTCCTTATTGAGCTGACCCCTCCACGTGGTCACCTTTCGACCACCCAGTCGCATTACCTGTGCATTTTCCCATTAAACGCATCCTCCAGAACTGGTGAAATTCGACGAGACCCCTCCATTGCTCCGTTATAAGGTAACGTCCTGACTAGAGGTTTTTTCAACAGTCATGTATCTTTAATCTCCAACTGCACTCTCATTTTCTTTTCTGAAGTGCGATTTATCACAAAGACCTGACTCCCTTAGCTCAGTGTGGATTTTAATGCAAGTGTATCATACCAGAATCGAGTTATCTTGGCACCCTTTGTGCAACGCTCGATTCTCCCGAGATCGTTATAATTATCGTTGTGTAACCGCTGGCGTTATCAAATTGCAGATGGTACATTGACTGTGGAAACATCGACTTGTCTTGTGCTTCTTGCAGTGAAAAGGCCACCGTAATAAATTCTTCAGTATCCCTTTCAAGAGGATTAATCATAGACTACTCAACTTTTTAACAGTGGCAGCATAACTAACCACGTGGCAGCCCCTGTTGGATCTGCCTATCATTCCCCAGTCTTCTGAATGACGTGTTTAATTGTAAATATATTCCATTTTAAGTAAATATAAGTACTTATCTGCAAGTCCCTTGTTGAAGTACGGCCCTCAGCCCAACTGTTTTTTTCTATTAAGGTTCCTGCCTGACCTAGCAATCGCAGTCAGATTTTGAAGGTGTATTAGTAAGGCCCCCCCACCCCCTGTTCAAGAGCTAGACCCCAGATTGGACACCTGAACAAGGAATACAGTAAGAAGGCCAGGCAAGAACTTAAAAAATAAATATATGTATATATATATATATATATATATATATATATATATATATATATATATATATATATATATATGTCATTTGAGATGAGGTAGAAAACATTTTAAATGGTAAGAATAAATTTAAATATCTGGGTAAACCTGACTTCTCTACTATTTTTAGAAATGAAGACAAAATTAACAGGATTTTGAAGTCTTTATTAGATGAAAAAATTATCTCAAATGACATATATCAATCTTTATTAAGTACTGGTGGTTCCTATGGAGTTTTATATGGGTTGCCAAAAGTCCACAAAGATGGGGTTCCCATCAGACCAATATTAACATCATATGATACCCCTAGCTATAAACTAGCAAAATTTTTAGTACTTATTCTAAATGAGTTTTCTTTTAATAACTATACGGTAAGAAATCCACAAGAGTTTAAGGAAAAAAATACTGTCTCAAGATTCTGACCTTTTTTTGGTAAGTTTAGATGTTGAGTCTTTATTTACCAACGTCCCTGTGGAAGAAACTATCCAGGTTATTTTAAGTAAGATTTTTACTGATGAGGATATTCTATTTCATGGATTTAGTTTAGATAATTTTAGAAAATTGCTATACCTGGCAGTGCAGAGCACTGCCTTTGTTTTTAACGGGAATGCCTATTCTCAAATTGACGGAATGGCAATGGGCAGTAATTTGGGCCCAGTCTTTGCTAATATTTTTATGTGTTACCTAGAGCAGCAATTGCTGGACAATTGCCCTCTGGCCTGTCACCTACTCTATTACAGTCGTTACATGGACGATACCTTCATTTTATTCAGAAACAAATATCAAGCAGATGCTTTCCTACAGTTTGCCAATAATGCTCATCGTAACATAAAATCTACTATTGATTATGAAAAGGAAAATAGATTGGCTTTTTTAGGTATTGAGATTTCATGTAACACCGAAGGGTCCTTTACATCTTTTTTTAGGAAAAGGACATTTACTGGCTTAGGTACTAATTTCAATAGTTGTTGTTTTAATTTTAAATTAGTCTCTTAGTATCCTCTTTCACAGGGCCTTTACTTTAACGTCGAGCTGGGCAGATTTTCATAAGGAAGTTATGTTTTTACAAAAATATTTTTTAGACAATTATTTTCCAAAGTGTGTTTTAAACATTTGAATAAGTTCATTAATAGTAGAATTATACCCAAAGTTAACTTCCCTACTGCTCCTAGGAAACCATTTTATGCCAGCCTTCCTTTTATTCAAAATGATTCTTTCTTTAACAAAATTAAATAACCAATACAACATGCCCCTGCCCTATAATGCCAACTAATAACGACAAATCCCCTGACAATCTGGTCTATCTTCAAATATAAAGACAAACTTGATCCCCTGTTGCGGTCTATTTATTTACTGTTCCCGATGTAATCAGGGAAAATATGTTGGATCCTCTCGTAGGCTCCTCAAAGTTCGCATTGATTGCCACAGGGGTGTGAGTTATCGCACTGGAGTTCGATTGACGTCTCCAAAATACTCTAATATTCGGAACCATGCCAATAAATGTAAATTTAACACCCAATATGAGCAATTCAAAATTCTTACTGGGGCCTCTTCTCCTCAACAGCTTGCGATCTATGAATAACTTTTTATTAAACAAGTAGTTCCAGAGTCAAATGGTCAAAGGACCTCCACCCCTCTCTTCTTGACATGAGCTTTACTCTACGTATCTTGTGACTGTCACTCGTCTTCGCCCCATTCCTTGAGAGGTACTTAGCATTTCCCTTTTAGTTTTTAGTTTCTTTTTAAATAAATTAACTTTTATAATTAATTAGTTGAGTCGATTTTACAGTATTTAATGTTTGTATGTTTAAGCCTGATGATGAGGCTTGGCCTCGAAACGTTGTCAAATAAATGATGAAATGCTTCAAGACGTCTCCTTCTGGTGCCCTATGCTGTATATTCTGCCATACACACATACATATATATATATATATATATATATATATATATATATATATATATATAAATATATATATATATTATAATATAAGAAGTCTTGCACAGACAACCCTTAATTTGCATTTAGTTATTGAGAGTAGAATCATCGCTGTATGGCCGGTCCTAGTGGACCTAGATATCAAAACAATTAAAGTTATCAACATTTCGATCTGTCCCTCTCTTTACCTGAAACAGATATTGAGATAGCCCGGTTAAAAAGGGGCAAAGATGAGAGGAGGCTGGGTGCTGTCCCTTAAGCAGCTTAGCCCAACTAAGCTGCTTAAAACAACCTTCTGAAGGCAGATAAAGCTGCTGAATTGTCTTTTCTTTTGCAGGATACCTAGGAAGAGGCAACCTGATGGCCGAACACCTGGCAAATGACAAATCGTTTACACACGGCCCCAGTTATCAGCAGAAGTTTGCATGCGGCCACGACACATGGCCGAGGCCTTAAAGGGGAAGGACAGGAGATCTAAAAGGCGGTAGAAGTACGGTAGCAGTCGTAGTCGTAGGGGAGTTAGTTGGGCTGTTAGCCATACACGCGGGCAAGTGAAACATTTCCTGAGAGACCTTCATTCCCCCCCATGTCTGACTCCAGACCACAGTCATCCTCGAGTGACAGTGTGCATCGCCATACGTGTGATCGTCCCTCGTCATCCTTCGCCATAGACCCGCTTCCCTTAAGGTAAAGTGCGAGTAAAGACTTTTCAGTCACGACAGTTTGATCTTTAGAAAGTTATTGGGGTGCCAGCATTTCACCTCTGTCCTTGTGTCAGTTTATCCAGTGCTATTTCCAATGTCCTGTGTTCAAGTGTAAAGTGGTCATTCATTCCTCGAGTCCTTGGCACCCTCAGTGCAGACTCGAGTCATATTCTGTGTTATATTGTTCCTTTACTGGCGTGTAATGTGTAAATCTCTCTTGCAGAGGGCCCTATTCACAGTGGACTCATCTTGGACTGTGCCTTGCCCTTAGTCAAGACTCCAATAGAAGGATCTTCAGGTGTTGCAAGCCCTTTAACAATTTACTTACCCATTTTCCCTTCTAATGCTTTCTTTTGTAAATATAATTCCTTAATTTATCTCAAGTGTTTACGTAACATTTCCTTATGAAGTAGAGCCTTCAGCTGCTAAAATCATCCCCTGTTCTTTGTTTTTTACGATTTCCCTTTACGCAAGTCAGAACTCCAAGGCCAATTAAATAAAGTTTCCGTTGCTGGCCTGTAAAAATACCATAAACCCAGGCAAATTCGTAAAAAAAAATATATATATGTATATACTGTATATATATATGTATATATATATATATATATATATATATATATATATATACATATATATATATATATATATATATATATATATATATATATATATATATATATATATATATATATATATATATATATATATATATATATTGTATATACTGTATATTATATATATATATATATATATATATATATATATATATATATATATATATATATATTGTATATACTGTATATTATATATATATATATATATATATATATATATATATATATATATATATATATATATATATATATATATATCCGTACTTTGACCTCGAACGATGTCATGGAGTATGTTCATATGTGCGTTGACAAATCCCATATAATGCGTGCTCTTCATGGAATGAGTGGGACAATGAGAACCGTATTTTGAGTGTGTGGTCGGGAGACAGAGAAAAACCCCCAGACTGAAACTGTCTCTCCAGAGGACAATGGTGAAGTGAGTACCACTCATAAACATTTTAAACTTTTCTTTCAGAACTATGGGCACAGACGTTACCCCCGTGGCAGTGAAATCTTGTGTTTCTGCAATTTTTGCATTTTCTGGTTTTTAATATAAGGCTTGTTCTTTTACAGGTATTCCTTCCTCCCGCCTTCACGTTCCTCTTCAAGGAAGGGAGTGGTGTGACATTTAATGATGAATTGACCTGAGTGTATTCATTGACATTTTTATGATTTGAATGGCAGATGAATTATTTCTGTATATCCTTAAATTATTGGGTGACTATGATTTGGACCTTGTTTCCTTAGAAGATTTTCATAGTTATGTTGAATCAAATCGATTTCATTCTTCGTAATTTTTTTGAAGTTATTTTCGTTATTTTTTGTAATAAAGGTTTAGTTTTGTACCTAGTATCTCATTCCAGTAGTCCTTAGAATTTATTTAGGGAAAGGAATAACTTATGATGTCGGCTCACGCTATCACACAATATCTCGGGAAAAGCGAGATACCAACCTCTGTTCTTAAAACGGAGACTTAAATAAAGTATAGGCTTCAGGATCGGCCTATTAGGCCCCGTCCACCGTCCACACGGTCGAGCTCTGCTCGGTAAACTTTGCCGCTTTGCAGGCTAAGCCTGTCGTACGCATTTATGCTGCTGTCCGAACGACGCTGGTTGGTTAGTGAGAGCCTGCTGGCAGTGACTGACACAGGACCGAATATGTACTACAATATGGATCGTAAAAGACCCAAGAAGAAAATCACGCTGTGTATTGTCGTAGCAATGTGTGCAAAGATAAGAGCGACAAGGCAGAAAAGGACGTGGTGCAAAGAGTGGCTACAAAGAAGAGCAGACATAGGAAGTCATTTGATGATTTTGCGGGAACTGAGACATACATGGCTATGAATCAGATTTCATCAACTATATGAGAATGGACCCTAACAACTTTTAGAAACTCTTATCTAAAATGGAACCATATAATGGAAACAAGATACTACCATGAGGCAGAGTATTTCAGCTGAAGCTCGACTTCTGTACATGCAACATTACTATTTCTGTCAACAGGATGCAGCTACCAACCACTACAGTACAGCACTAGGATTTCCAAGCATAATGGACTAGACTGACAGATTTCCGTAGCATTGCAATAAAGGGTGTTAATATACAGTATTTGTTTTTCAAAGTTCCCATAAGTCATACTTACCTGACGTATTCATTATGAAGGGTAAAATAACGGGAAACTCTTGTTTATTTTCCTTTATTTATTTATTTGTGAAGGTTTGACATGAAATTGCGCTTTACGGAAACTTTTCAGTAAGTGACGTCTTTATCCATTTACCAGAAATATTTCCGTCAGTGAACAGCCCTGCAGCTGCAGGCAAAGCCTCGATATTTCGATAAACATTAGGAAAGCCCTATACGAAGCTTTGCTCGCCGTTTCTCCGTTTCTGACGTCACACCGAGCAAAGTTCGCAGAGCAAAGCTCGACCGTGTGGACCGGGCCTTACAGTTTTGGGGGCAGCGGTATAAGGTAGTTAGGGGAGTTAAAAGGTGTTAGATAGTTAGATAATTGGATAATCAGGCATGTATACGCTTCCGAGGGGACATAATTTAATGTTGGCATCTCAGAATAGGATTTTCTGGGGGTCAGCAGTGTAGATGTTGCTGGGAGGCGAGCGTCACCCGCAAGACTAGTATTTCTTGAAGAATGCTTTGGGCAGGGTATAAACAGGGATATAATGTGCAGTAATTGCAGTATTTTGACCGCTAGTGTGTGTGAAAACACGTGAAGACGAGCGAGTATTTCTTTTCCCTCTCTCTCTCTTCACTTGATAAAAATTCGCACATTGCTAAGCAGAGACGTACTTAATGTAAGTGTTGTGATTTTTCTTTTTTGTTGTTACTTTAATGTGATATTGAAAACTGTCTTTTGATAGTTCAGAGTCTCTTCTGCTTTAGGGTAGCAACCACATTTATCTCCTAGCACATTAATTTTGCAGTTGATTGGTTATCAACAAAGCCAGTATTTCTGTAGCTGGCTAGGGAGACCTCAATTTTTTTCAGTAGGTTCTCAGCTACATCCATGAGCATGCTTACTGACTGCAGACGTTTATTAACATTCTGAACTTTTGTTAGAATGTCATACCAGACAGCAGTGCAAATGCAGAAGCGGTATGAACCAACCTTTTCAGCTAAAGAGGAGAAAACGTGTCAAGTAGCCTAAGTGTAAAGGGTGTGTTCCATGTTTGTCATACATATATTTTTATTTATTTATTTTTTAACGTTTATTTTATTTTATTTATTTATTTCTAATCTGTAATTTGGCTCCCCCTCTGTAATTTGGCGCCCTAGGCAACCGGCTGTTTGGCCTATGAGCAGAGCTGGCCCTGACTACTAATACAAATTACTTTAAATACTTTGCTATTGACTACTTCTTTTTTTTTTTCAAATACTACAACTGATACCTCGCTGTTATTTAAGGGCAAAGAGAGAGAGAGAGAGAGAGAGAGAGAGAGAGAGAGAGAGAGAGAGAGAGAGAGAGAAACGTTACTTTAGGCTGTAATTTATATATGCACAGGGTACAAAACATTGTGTAAAGTACTATTGTTACTAATATAAATTACCTTAATTACTTTACTATTGACAACTTTTTTTTTAATACTACAGCTGATGCATCGCGGTATTTAAAAAAATAAAAACTAGCATACAATACCAAATTTTTTCCGGCTTACATTCAGGGTAATAAACACATTTGGCCAGTATGCAGGGCACTTAAATTATACGAGAGTTTATAATCTTTAATTATTTATATTCCTTTGTATATAAAGTAACTTTGTATGCAGAGCGCAATATTATCTCTTTTCTGTAAACAGTAAAGATACATATACATTTATTTCATGGGTCATTTGAAGCATAAACTTACGAATCTTTCAATGAATGTGGCTGAGGAAATGGGAAAAAATAAACTGTATGAAACGAGAAAATAAATTTTAAGAAGTTTAATGAGACTGGATGAAAATGAATATACAAAAATAATGTATATTTGAATGAAGAAACCCCCTAATTTAAACAGTCAGCAGTTCAGTTTTGACAAGAAATCTGATTAGTAGCAAACAGAAGGAATTAACAATAAAATCATTCCTACTCCTCTACCTAATATAGTGAGTCTTAAGGTGTCCTTGGGTGGCCAAAAGTCATTTAAAACCACATTGAAGAAATTTGGTCCAGAGAAAAGTCTTGATTTGGGAAGACGGGGTCAGGAAATTGATAACTGGAATTTATGGAGCACAGAAATAAATTTGTTATTATTATTATTATTATTATTATTATTATTATTATTATTATTATTATTATTATTATTATTATTATTATTATTATTAAACAATCTTATAACCAGTCATCCAAATAATGCAATGCCATTATATAATTAAGCAAGTATAGAAAATAAAATTTAACATAAAAAGCGATACAAAGATAGATATACTTATACATACATACATACATACAGTACATAGATACATACGAAAAAATAATCCTGGAGAAAATCTTAAACCATCAAATTTACCTTCTCTGCAGGGAACAACCCCACCCCCACCCCCACCGTCAGTATATAAAGAAACGTTTAAGCGCACAATTCATCACAGTCAACTCCCAGAGAGGTCTTACATTAGAGGGAAGGCAATGAAAGGGTCTTGTGGGGGTCTTTGCTTTTAATGAAAGACTCGGGAATGTTTTATGTATCTCTTTAGAGGTGGGAAAAGTGATTACAAGAGGAGGATCAGATATTGCTCGGATATTGCCATGATTTGGTTGTTAAAATTTGGTGGTTAGTA
>JANJGK010000050.1:6261845-6264105 GCA_039081455.1 Macrobrachium rosenbergii
CATTGCATTCAATGCTCTTTCCCTTGAGGATCAAGGAAATCTTGCCCTTGTCCGCCAAGCTATCATAAAAACTTTTGAAATAACTCCTGGCCGTAGGAGGAAAAGGTTGAGAAATATGCCAAACCTGGTCTGAGTGGATCTTCAAAAAGACCCAGGTCCTGAAATGATGGCTAGAGTCTCTGAAAGCTACTAGTGTGCAGGATGTCCTTGAACTCTTCCAGCTCGAGGACTTCTTATTTTATGCCCCATCAGCTCTCGCCACTTATCTATGCGATAAGGCGCCTAAGACAGTGGTCGAGTGCTGCCGTTGGGCTGACATGTGGGATATGCATCATCCCCATCTTAGTTCCCATGGAAGGAAATTATATTCCTCCTCGCCTGCCTCGACCAACCCCCAGCAACCTCACAAGAATGGGCACCCCATAAGAAACCTATGTGTGGGTATTGTAAGAGAATAGGGCACCCCACTGAACAGTGCTGCTTGAAGGATGAGAATCAGCCTTGGCAGTCAACAACCCAACATCTTTAGGTCCTCCAGCCCAGGATCCCATTTATGTGGCACTTCCCTGAGGTAGGTGCCCTGGGTGCCCCCGCCAGCCAGGTCAAGCGCGAGAGAGAGAGAGAGAGAGAGAGGAGAGAGAGAGAGAGAGGATAAAATAAATCCAGCGATGCAAAAATAGCTGGAATCAAAGCCTTGGTGGTCACCTACAGTGTGCTTATCTGGAATAGGGGCTCTATTCCTTTTATTTAACTCTTCGACTGAGTTACTCTCTAGCTTCCTATTCTTAAAACATGCAGCTAACATGTGATAGCACGAAAATCTCGTGGAATTGTTAATACGCTCTCTCTTCTCATGA
This sequence comes from Macrobrachium rosenbergii, assembly GCA_039081455.1. Lineage (NCBI taxonomy): Eukaryota > Metazoa > Arthropoda > Malacostraca > Decapoda > Palaemonidae > Macrobrachium > Macrobrachium rosenbergii. The sequence continues at coordinate 6,262,703 of JANJGK010000050.1, forward strand.
ACTAACTTGGCAAGCACATGGTCCATCAATTACCTAACGCTGATTGCTGTCACTTTTCGCACCTAGCATAAACCTAAACAAAATATTTTGACACGTACTTACGTAGTGGAACTGGCTCTCTGCACGTGCTTAAATTGGAGTGGGGTATGATATCAGAGGCCACCTCTAATTATGCAGACCAGCTAGCAGTTGCTATTCCAGTGATAATTGCAAAGCAATTGCATACTCGGCAAGGTACGCCAGTTGCTACAAATGTCAATGGGATACTTACTTGATTCTGGGCGGCAAAGAATGAACGCAGGGAGTTCCTTATATTTATTACACATCTGACTCAATCTTAGGACAATTCGTAGACAAAGCTAGGGAAAATCTGCAGATTAGGGCCTTCTTCATGTGAGGGAAAATTACGTAAACTCAAGGGTTCTCTTAACTAATTATATTTACATAACAAACATTGATCAGAAGAATGACGAATTACTGGGCGGGTGATAATAAAGGCCAGCTAAATGAATGAATCCTACACAGAATAAATATTCTACTCTGATGATGTCTTCATGACAGGAAACATCGCAGTGGGGGTAGAAGGGAAACTGCACATGGATAGGGCCGATGTATTCCACAGTCAAGGCCTATCCGCAATATATGCATGACTGTTACTTGCAATGATAATAAGACGCTCAGAGGGGACTGAGGGATTGCACAGATGGTGCCAAATAACTCAGCTCACCACTAAGTGCATAATTACGTTAGCACTGAATGCTCCAACACAAATTACTGATGGTGATTGAAAAATGGACAATAAATGAAAAATCAGGGAGAGAAATAACAGGAATCGTGACTTACTAAGAAACCTTATTCTGGTACATTACCTTCGGCAAGATGACGGTGTCCTCGTTCGATAGGGCGCTGGCAATGGAGGAGGGAATTAAAATGCCACTACAAAGTATACTGGTTCGAGCTTTGTGCTCGAACACGTGGAAGGTTCAAGGGTCAGGCAAGGTTAAGGACATCTGTCCCTGGTGGCGTTCGGAGCGCTTCTTTCTCTCGATTTCGTTGCATCATCTGTAAATAACCTTTGGGGATTACGAATAGCGTCTAACATAGGTGGCACTAGGGGCCAATCTTTGCCACATTTTCTGTATAGGCCGCATGGTATCAGTTAACACTCATGGAGGGTTTTAGGACAGGGCGGGGTGCCAACTTTCTCTTTTTGGCCCCCTCCTTTGCCCGTTGTCTGGCACCGTCGAGGAAGGCATCTTCGAAGGTCATCTGGAACAAGGCCTTAAGCAGTTATTTTGAACAAAGACTGGGGTTAGGCTTATCCATTTTGAGGAATGAAGGAGAGAGTTCATGAAGGGGTGAGTGGAAACCCACAGCTCCAGTAATTAAAACAATTGAAATGA